>BPLR01006421.1:0-111603 GCA_021605095.1 Caerostris extrusa
TTAATTTTGATTCTGAGTAATAACAAGTAATATAAAATTTTTTTCAAAGGGGCAAATTCCTATTTTTTTCACTATATTGCAGAAAGTCCTTTATAAATAATTTCATTCATTTTTTAACTTAGAAAAATTCTCTCACTCTCACATACAAACTTTCTTTTCTCTCTCACTAATTTATTAACATGTTTTATTTTCCATTTTGTTCCCCTCCCCTCCACTCAGACTAGAACCCAGAATGAAAAAAAGAATCTGAAAAATAATTTTTTTCCAGCGATCTACACGCTTCGCCACTGACTCTCATATGACAATCTCATATGACTAAATATCTCATATAAGAGAATTTTTTTCTCTCATATAAAAACTAAAATTAATTAAATTTAATTAATGAATTTATATTTGAAAAACTGTATTAACATCAGTGTCTCATCCACTACAAGTTCAAAAAAAAAATGTATTTGAACTTGAGTGGATGAATAAAATATTTTATTAACGAGTGAAAATTTGAACAAGATATATAAATGTATATAGGGAGAGTGTGAACTAATAGTAGAATTGAAAAAAGTATTATTCTAAACAGTTATGAACAAATATTTTATACCAAAATAACCAAGTAAGCTTATTTTGCATTTTCATTGTTGAATTTATTTTTAAAGAAATTTGCAATTCATTGTCATTATGATATAGAATTTTAAAAAATTTTTTAAATTTAAAAATTAAATTAAATTTTGTATTCTCGAAAAGAAAGAGTACAAATTTGATATATTATTGACAATCAAGAATTGAGTTTGAGTATCAACATGATATGGCAATGCCGTAAAATGGAAATTCTTTCAGTACGGTTAAGATCAAGGTTTTTTTTTCTCATATTCCACGTCGAAGCATAAAAAAAAATTTTGCGTGACAGGCAAAGGCAAAGCTTGTTTAAACAGTAATCTGCGTGAATTTTATGTGCTTTTCTTCCACGTAAAGTAAATTCGATTATTGATATCGAATACGTTTAATGAATAATTTTCTTCACTTTTCACTATTTATTCCCCATTTTATCCAGCTGTTTCAGCTTTAGTGCTTCTGTATTGATTCCTGAAAAATTCTGTTAACATAGGAACATCTGAAATGAATTTGAAAATGGCCGAGTTACCATATCCTATTATTGATGCATACGAGCATCATATCAAAATTAATTATTTAAGCATAAAAAATTATATCATTAAGTACTGAATTGATGAAATAAATTAAATACATTATTATTAAATGTAGATTTTATTACGTAGTAGTCAAATTAATCATGTAATAATTTATATATCAATCAAATTAATTATCGCGTAATAATTTATGTAGTAATCAACTTAATCATGTAATAATTTATGTAGTAATCAAATTAATCATGTAATAATTTATGTATTAATCAAATTTATTGTCGTAATAATTTATGTATAATCAAACTAACTATCGTGTAATAATTATATAGTAATCTAACTATCGTGTAATAATTTATGTATTAATCAAATTTATTATCATGCAATAATTTATGTAGTAATCAAATTAACTATCATGTAGTAATTTATGTAATAATCCAAATTAACTAAAGGTAAACGTATTTAGAGATAATTATGTTATTAATAAACAATTAGAAGTGGAAGGTAAATAATCAAACAATATTATAGCAAAAATATTTTAAAGGATAACATGTAAGTATACTTTTTTCTATTTCGTCTTGTGCTTAAAATAATTTCAATAGAATAATTAACTACTGATGGTTCAGTTTAATTGTTCTTTAAACTTTTAATTTGTTTAAAGGCTTAGAAATTGTATTTTATTTAAAAATTTTTAAACAATTTAATTTTAAAAAAATTTTATCAATAAAATTATATTGAGAAAAGAAATAACAGTTTCAACTTATATTAATTGTATCCTAGAATTCTTTTACCACTGGTTAGTTCCTTCTAAATTTCAGTTTTCCCAAAAAAATTTCTTTTTCCTTGCCAATAAATAGAGGATTGTTCTATAAATTAGTAAAGTAAAAAAGGTTATTGGTCTTTTTTGTTGTTGACATAACACAATTCAATTTGAAGTGGTTGAACTAATAAAATTAAAAATTCTATTATATTTTTCAAATTACTATTTTTTCTTTACGTTTCTATCTGTTTGTTTTTTGTGAATATTTCAGCATAAAATAATATTAAAATCTTTAAACTTTAAATAAATATTAGCATTAAGCGTTTCAGAATTATTTTCACTGAATTTCATTTTTTTTTTTATCTGGTGGAAAGTCGAAAATCTAAACATTGTTACCATTTATTTTTTAATTGCACAAAAAACCTTATTTTTTATTTCTGCTGGCTTGGTCGTTTTTCTCTCTATTTTTTTTCTATAGAAATATTTTTGAAATTAAATTGGTAATTTTTTGAAATTTATGCAATTGTGTTCGTTTTTAGTATATTGTTTGTTTCAATTGTTCTATGTTGACTTATTTATACTTTACTTTTAAATTTTTTATTTATTAAACAGTCATTCACAATAATTTCAATCATTCGAAACATTCCATTATAATTTGTCAAACTATTTGCACTTTTCACTGGTATTTTCTAATAAATTATTGTTGTTTGTTGTTTTTTCTAATAATTTGTTTTTTTTTTTTCTAATAAACTGTTAATTGTTTTTCTAATAAATTGTTTTTCTAATAAACTGTTAATTATTTTTTTCTAATAAACTGTTAATTGTTTTTCTAATAAATTGTTTTTTTCTAATAAACTGTTAATTATTTTTTTCTAATTGTTATTTTCTAATAAACTGTTAATTGTTTTTTTAATAATTTTTTCTGATTAATATATATTGTTTGTTTCAATTGTTCTATTATGTTGGCTAATTTATTTCTTTACTTTTTAAATTCTTTTTATTTATAAATAGTCATTCACTATCATTTCAATCATTTACAATCATACCATTGTAATTTGTCAAACGATTTGCATTTTTTGCGAGGGCAATTTTTTTCATAATTAAATTTACCAAACAACAACAAAAATGTTATGTTTCTAGGGCAACATCGGGTCATATCTGCCCGTTTTTAAATAAATAAAACGTATATATTTCTGCAGTTTTCCACGATCCACATTCATAACTTCAATTGATCTCATTTATAGCAAGATTTTTTTTTTTAGTTTTATTTACTTATTTTCCTTTTTTCTACAAAAAAAGCTCTTAATTTTTCAGCTTTTTCCCCTTAACCCGCACTTGAATGTCACTCTTGGGAATTAGTTGAGAAGTGCTTCCTACTTTCCCACTTGCGATTTCTTGGAAAGAAAGTAATCTGTAGAATAAATTTTTTTTGTACCAAAACAGAAGTCGTAGTTTGTTTACTTGAATTTGTTTATTTTTTTATAGCATTCTCGACGTTTTGTTTTTCTTATGTAATTCTGTGGTACTCCAAACATTTTACCTTAGGTTTCAAGGGACAATTTTGTCGTCATTTAATCTCCTTTTTTGACCATTAAATCTTTCATAGTAATCTTATTGTTTTATTAAATTTAATAACAGTGTTTTTACTAAGGTATTCAGGATATTAGTACAAATTTGTAATTATCCAAAAATATTGAGATGTTATTTTTGCTCTAATGCATCTGCAATACAGAGACAGTTGGTCTTTATGCCATAAGCAAGGGTTGCATGCCTGTTACTCATTTAGCACTACCCAGGGGGCACGTGTAGCTTGAAGATACTACGAACGCGAGTAACACTACAATAATTATTGAGATGTAATTATTAATATTTAATTACTGACAAAAAAATAATCAAATATTTTAATACCATGAGTCTCATTGGAATGGCAAACTCATTTCTTTTTTGAAAACTGAGTATTTTGAAAAAGTTATGACAAGGTACAATTCTGTCGCCTCTCTCCGTTTTAATCTCCTTTCACCATTAAATCTTTCATAGTAGCCTTAATGTTTTATTAAGATTATTTTATATTATTAACAGAGTGCGTTTACCAAGGTATTCAGAATATTAATATATATATTCTGAATATTCTAATTGCAAACAACCAAAAAATTATTGAGATGTAATTACTAATATTTAATTAATGACAAAAAATAAACATTTAAATGCAATCAGCCTCATTGAATGGGTAACACGTTTTTTAAAAACATTGAGTATTTTTGAAAAAGTTATAACAAGGTACAATACTGTCGCCTCTTTCTTAAAACCTTCCTAAACCTTTCATAGACTTTAATATTTAAATTTATTAAATAGGATGTTTTTACTAAGGTATTCACAATATTACTCTAAATTCCAATTAACCAAAAATATTGAGTTGTAATTACTAATATTTAATTACTGACAAAAAAAAATAAACATTTAAATGTCATGAGCCTCATTGGAATGAGCAGCCCGTTTTCTTTTTTAAAAACATTGAGTATTTTGAAAAAGTTGTAACAAGGTACAATTCTGTCGCCTCTTTCAGTTTTAACTCCTTCCACCATTAAGTATTTCATAGTAGCCTTAATGTTTTATTAAGTTTATTTACAAGGGGCTTTACTAAAGTATTCAGAATATTAGTCTAAATGGTAATTAACAAAAAGTATTGAGATTATTAATATTTATTTGCCGACAAAAATAATTGGCCAAATGGCAAATAGTGGACATTAGATTTGGCAACTTTTTGTGGTGCCAATTGAGTGATAAGTCACCAAATTTGGTAACCCGGGTTTCTTGTACTGTTTGAAATTCAATTCACCTCATTTACAATCGCAACCATTACCTGGCGCTCTTTGGCAAAAAAATCCCAACGGCTCCTATTCTGTGATTTTACCAAATAATTAAACATTTAAATGTCATGAGCCTAATTTTAATGGCCAACACCTTTTTCTTTTTTAAAAACATTGAGTATTCTGTGGAAGTTATCACTGAATTAAGAAATATTTAGTTTTGAGATATAATTGGACATCAGTCAAATGTTGTAAAAACCCCACTTCCTCATAATAATTTGTTGTGCAAAAACTAAGTTATATATATTGATCCTGAAATTCTTACTGCTATATACGCTGATGACACTGCAAAAATCGCCGATGACACTGCAAAAATCGCCGATGACACTGCTATCCTTTGCAAAAATAAAAACCCTAAATTCTTAGCTATCACCTTAAATTTCTCACTATAACTGGTTCAACAAATGAAATATTTATTTAAATGTTGACAAAACTGAAGTTGTTCTTTTTTTTTTGCTGGTAACAAATTTAAGAAGCCTGCGATCAAAATCAACAATGTTATAATTCCTTGGATTACTCAAACTAAATATTTAGATGTTATTCTGGATCACCGTACTTGGGTTACGTATTCTTTTTGGAGCTATTTAGCTCCTTGGGGCTCCATCTCCGATGTAACAGGGTAAATACAGTTGAAAGAATGAAAATTGCTCAGGATATATTTACAAATACAATAAAATTAACTTAAAATCATAAACAAATAAAAAGAAAAGAAAAAATATTTAAAAAATTAAATCGGAAATTAAATTAAAATTTTGTGCGGATGTTTTAAATCCATAATTGGGAACGTAAAAGTATGCAGTATTTCCATGATTAATAAGCGTGTCAAAAATTTAATTGAGATGTGTTTAAGAAAATCTTTTAAAGAAGGAATGGTAATAGCTTTATAGATATCAGAATTGCACGTGAACCATTTAGCAAACGTAATATGGCGGATAGTTATATTTTGAAAAGTTTCAAGAGTTTTTAAGTTAGATTTAGCTGCATAGGACCAGACCGGGCAACCTTACTTGGAGTGGCTTACAAATTTACTTTTGGTGTACAGAAAATGTTGTTTCCAAGTTGAATGCTGATCCAGAATAACTCCTAAATATTTAGTTTGACTATTCCAATGGATAATATTGTTGTTCATCGAAATCACAGGTTTTTTTATGTTTATTTCCAATAGAGAAAGAACAGTTTGTCTTATCTACATTCAAAGAAATTTTCTATTTATTGAACCAGTTATTGAGATCTTTAAGGTGATTAGTATGATAGCTAAAAATCTGGTGTTTTTATTTTTGCAAAGGATATCAGTATCATCAGCGTAGATAGCAGTCAAGAGTTTAGGACTAGTTGGGATATCAGCAATAAAAAAAATGGAGAAAAGAAAGAGGTGAAAGTTTACTACCTTGTAGAGTACCATCCATAATATTTTTAATAGAAGAGATTGTTTTGTTTACTTTAATAATAAAAGCTCTATGAGTAAGATAGAAGCGAATAAGTTTGCATAACTATTTAACTTGGAAACAATATTTCTTGAATACTAAAACAAAATTTCATACTGCTTTCCTTAAACTCTATCCTGTTATTAATAGAAATTCAATTATGACCAGGGATAATAAACTTCTTTTATATACTGCCATTCTTCGTTCTACAAGTATCTTAATCTACGCTTACCCTATTTGGTCTTATGCAATTAAATCTAATCCTTATTGAAGCCTTACAAAACATCACTACCAGCTAAATACCTTCTGTTAAATGGTTTATGCGTAATTCTGATCTTATTAAAGCTATTAACATTTCTTCTTTATTTGATTAACCTGATATGATTTGGTCTGATAACTATAACAATATGGCAATCCAGGAGATTGAATCATACTATATTCCTAATAATGTTCTTAAAAGTCGCTTAAAATTCTTAATTTTTTTTTAATGTTTCGGTTAATTGTTTTATGATTTTGTAAATTTGTAAACGTATACTGGGCAATATTCAAATGTTTTCAACTGTTATATCTGAGATGGAGCCATCAGGGTCTAAATAGCTCCAAAATCTTAAACTTCAACCGTGGACTAAGTTATATTTATTTTGGATTTTAAAGAAAAATTCTTTACTATTTAAAGGAAATCTATTAAAAAGTTTGAAACTTTAAAGAAATAACTTGTTTATTTTCATATTTTTTTCTCATTTACTTTAAAGTCTATTATATTTTATATGTATGAAATATGGCGTTCCTTGCAGAGTGAGTCCCACTCATAACGCAATGAGATTGATCAATATATAATTGATGGGGGAGTAAAAGACTACATTCGATCCTCAAATGAAAAATTTTGTTAGAAATACTTTTTTTATAAACGTAATTTAAAATATGTTTATAAAATAAGTAATGTAATTTAAAATAATATAATATTAAATAAAATAAATAATAATAAGTAATAATAAATAATATAATATAAAATAAGTATTATTTTGTAATCTTATTGAATCAAAACTTTAAGATTTATCTTAATTAGGTTAGAGTTCAATTTGGGATGAAGGGTATGTAGAAAAGCATTAGAGTTTGCTGTACAAGTAATTAATTAGGTTAACATGGTTTACCTCCATCATGAATGACAAGGTAATTAAGATTGAATCGAGGCAACAATGACATGGACAGGACTTGTGAGATGGAGCAAGATCATGAATATAGTTATGAAGGTCAATATGGCTCCATATTGAATATGCGGATATAGTTATGGAGCCAAATAGGATAAAATCACACACAACATATTTCTTCGACGTTAAATAAAGATGAACAGCTTATCTCATCATATGGCCATTTTACTTAAAATTATGCCTGAAAATTATGAGATAAAGATTTCAAAAGAAAGATTTTCAGATTTTGTTAAATGATTAAAATGGAGAATATAACCTAGATTTAATTTAAAAATAAGCACAAGTCTGCATCCTTTACGAAAATATAAAAATAATTTAAAATTCTCTGTGATTTTTTTTTGCTTGTCCTATTAAAGTTATGTGGCAAAAAAGAAATAGAAAGGATCGATAAAAGCAAATTCTTGAAAGGGTGGACGACCAAAGTTTGTTTGAACCTCAACTGAGAAAATCCATGAGTTAGAAATGGATCGAACACAGTGTATTTTGTAAACCTTACACAGAAGAGACTAAACTTTGCCCAGCAGGAAAAAAAAATCTTATTCTAAAATTCCCACGGAACAGCTTATGTAATGGAACATTAGAAAATACACCCATTTCATCTGCATTTGTACTTGGGAGGTCCTAGTGTAATGAATGCTATTACACACCATGTTAACTCAATGCGTTCAGCTTCACCAGTGGAGGGAAGTTAATGTGTCGAATTCATTACAGCGCGGCAGTTTTTGAGAATCTTTCTTTAGCAGCTTCGTGGCAGGGTGAGAATTAGTTTCACTTGATGACAATTCCTGGAAAACCTGCTCTTGTAATTTGTAAAGCTCGTGACAGAAAAGAATAAGAATTAATAAGATTGTCATCCACATTGTTAATATTCTTTTCTTTTATTTTTACCAACTGGTATTTTCATCCAGTCTTTCCGTCTTCATAAACTCTGAGTTAAACGAAAAAATTTCCAGGAATATAGCTAGTCAAGTTTGCAAAGTTTGTGACATGTTAGTTATGTTATGTCTTTCAAGTGTGTTGGAAAAACTGCTGAGTTGTACCAACAAAATTGCTTTTTGAAAAGTGTACATTTTTTTCTCTTTTGTAGAATAATGAAGGGCAATTTATTTAGTTTTTTTTCTTTGTTTTGATGAAAAGTTGCAGTCGCCGGTTTTTTTAAAAGTCAGATTATGTTCATCTAGTTTGTATGGCAGTATCTCAAGAGGCCTAAGTAATTTAGCAAAATTTTCTTTTAATAAAATTGTCTTTGCTTACTTATTACTCAAACTTAGCGAGACACTTTACAAGAAAAAAACATTTATGCACTCCAAGATCTTTTTCACCATTAAACTGAAAGATGTTTGATATGCTTATTTTTTAATTAGGGATAAATAAATATTCTTTTCTTAAAATTAAGCTTTCATAATATTGTCCTCAAAATAAGCTTTATTATTTTAAAATAATCAATATCTTGAAACACGCGTTAAATATCTAATAATTACAATGAAAGCATAAAGCAGCATTTAAGTGTCAATACTTGTGAATTGATGACTTGTTCTTTAAGAAACATTTCTCCAAAACAAAATATAGTATCAATAAGATCTGTTTTGTTCTTTTTTACATTTTTTACTTCTGATTTTCACTTTAATTTTATTTTTTATTCATTTTTCCAATTGATTTATGGTAGTTTAGTATTATCTGCTGGATGGGCATAACGAGCTTCTTCATGAGTTTTGAAAGTGGTTATATTCCTTTTCTATGGATGTTTTGTGAAATCGATTTTTTTTTTTTTAATTTCTTAAAAAAATTTCCGCCTATTTTTATTTTTCATTAATTTTCCAATTGATTTAGGGTAGTTTAGTATTATCTGCAGGATGAGCATTACGCACTCCTTCGTGAACTACAGTTTTATATTCACAGTTTTATAGTATTCCAAGAGTCACCTATTGTACTGCCTCTACAAGTGATTACTTGTTTTGTATAAATGTTATTTAACAACTGAGAGGGGTGGATTTATGAAAAAATCTCACACTAGTTTTATTTTTCATTAATTTTCCATTTGATTTAATATCTGTAGGATGAGCATTACGTGCTTCTTTGTGAACTGCAGTTTTAGTAGTAGTATTTTTGTATAACTATCATATGTTGTATTGTCTGTACAAGTTATTACATTTTTGTATAGATGTTATGATGTTATTTAATATCTAAGAGTGGTGTATTTGTAAAAAACCGTTTTTTTTTATTTTTTAAAAAAATTCACCTAATTTTATTTTTCATTAATTTTCCAATTGATTTAGGTACTTTTAATGTTATCAGCAGTATTAACATTACGCGTTTCTTTGTGAACTACAAGTAGAAGAACTGTTTTCACCGTTAGTACCACCATTGTTATTAGTATAGTGGTGGTACTAACGGTGAGAACCACCGTTTTAGTAATATTCCTCAGCTATAAGAGTCGCATGTTGTACCATCTCTACTACCATTACATTTGTTTGTGTGGATGTTATTTAACAACTGAGAGGGAGGGATTTATGAAAAACATTTTTCGCTTAAAAAAATTCACACCAGCTTTTATTTTTCATTAATTTTTCAGTTAATTTAATATTATTTGCAGAATGAGCAATACGTGCTTCTTTCGCGCTTACGTGCTTTTGTAAAGAGTTTTTTTTTAATATCTAAGAGTGGTGATTCGTGAAAAACTTTTCTTACTCAATTAAATGCCAGCAGCCCAAAGCAAAAATGAAATAAAATGAGGTTTCAAATGATATATCTATAATTAAATAATCAACTATTCAATTAATTAGCTTAATTTATTTTTAGAATTAGATTCCCTTATTAAATTATGTTTTTCTTACTCCTATTATCACTTATAAATATAAGGAAAAAAAATAAGCACTTCAAACAAATTTCGTTCCTAATTGCTGCCTCTTAACTAAATTTTTTTATCTTTTACATCTGCTACTCTCACGTGTGGCCGTTGAAAGAATGAACCCCGTGTTCTTTTCTGCTTTTTGAATTGTTCAAAACCAGTTTGCATGTGTTCTCTGTAGGCAGTTAACTGACCGTTGGAAAGCCATTTGAATGAACCTTTCCCTCTATTGACAAATGACTTATAGCTAATTTAATAACTTCCCAACTCATCAATATGCATTGGATAAGATGCTCCTGGTCACAGTTTTGTTTCACTTAGCTGTTAATATATTTTTCTTTGCCAATAATTACAAGATATGGGGAATGGCTGACTATAACTGTTTGGAAAAATTCTTTATCGGACTTAATTACTGCATGTCTTCATCAAAATTAGCCACAGATTGTAATTAAACATTTGCTTTGGTCATGAAAAGTGTCACTTGTTATGAATGCGGTCTGTAATTTTGCACGCCCATCTTGTAATTAGTAAAAAAGAAATGTGTGATGTTATTATTACTTTTTTTTTTAAATTTCCCAAAAGCGTTGTTTCTCGTTTGGTAAGCGTGAAAAGGCGGTGATTTCTTACCCCTGCTTGAACATCTGGTGGTCGTGACTTTCTCATTTTGGGGATTTTAATTAAGTAGCCCCTAGCCATGTCCCCCTGAACAAGCTCTACGGAAATGAGAAAATAAATTAACATTTGAATAATTACTGTTAAATTCATTGAAGAAAAGAAAGTATGATTTGATAACTTGTCGTAAATGATTGGTGTGATTATTGTAATATTAATTATTTGATTATTATTATTATGATTATTATTATTATTATTATTATAGATTTAAATGAAGAATGAGTAAAATATTAATATATGACAGTATTTTAATAAATTTACTTCTCAAGGGAAAAAAAGTTACTTCAATAATTTTTATGAAAAGCATCATCATCAGTGGCGCACCAACCCCATGTTGGGCCAAGGTCATCTGCATACTGGCAGATTTCTAGGCAGGAGATGCTTTCTTTTTAAGGGGTAGGGTTGTCAACCCGACGCCCAACAGTTATATTAGACAGTGAACAGCAATTTAAAGTGGATTCAGAACCACTACAAACATCCATATCATTGCCGGTACTCGGCGATGATATGGATGTTTGTAGAACCCTATAGAATATGGATGTTTGTTTGTGGTTGTACCACCCGAAACCAGTGGCACCGAGCGCCTAGTCACTCGGCCATCAGGTCCCTTTACGAAAACCAGCAGAGGCTGCTTAGGCTACATGCTAGTCTCTATTTACTTACAGGGGCCTGAATGGCCGAGTGGCTGGCGCTCGGTAACACAGGTTTCGGGTTCGAGTCCCGGCGGTGCCATGGATGTTTGTAGTGGTTCGAATCCACTTTAAACTGTAGGTCCCGGTCTGTTTAGCCTAAGTGTGCACAAGATGACCGTAGAGCGACAAACCAAACAAACTATTTACTTACAGTCAGACCTCATTAAGTGCTACTTTTTAGTTTTAATAATGAATGTTTCGTTCAACAAATCAAATAAATATTTATTTCCTTCTCGTGAACCTTTAACGATTTACATTAAAGGTTCATCTTAAACCTTTAACGATTTACATTAAAGGTTCATCTTAAACCTTTAACGATTTACATTAAAGGTTCACCTTAAATCTTTAATAATTTACATTAAAGATTCATCTTAAACCTTTAACGATTTACATTAAGGTTCACCTTAAACCTTTAACGATTTACATTAAAGATTTATCTTAAACATTTAACGATTTACATTAAAGGTTCACCTTAAATCTTTAATAATTTACCTTAAAGATTCTTAAACCTTTAACGATTTACATTAAAGATTCACCGTAAACCTTTAATGATTTACATTAAAAGATTCACCTTAAGGCTTTAATGATTTACATTAAAAGTTTAAAAATATTATCCAATTTTCATACAAAATATTTATTTATCTGAGTAATTTTATTGCAAAATCCATTTAAATAGTTTAATGTAGGAGGCGAGACATTCATTAACTAAGTGAAACTTAAGAAATCATTTGCTTTCTTTCCAAGTCTTAAGGAGAAAAGGTGATTCACGTTTTCGAGTGATAAGAACTTAATTGAGTCGGTCATTGCTCCAAAGTCTCCAGAATTTTTTTTGGAAAAGTCTATTGGCATTTGAATTCTGATAGTTGGATTTTTTAAAAATACTTTTTAAAGTTAAAAAACATTATATTTAAAAAAAAAATCTGAATTTTTTTTTTTTTTATTGAGATTCTTGCTTAATTACATGTTTCAAAACGCTTTTTAAAAGCTTTGATATGTTTTTCTAATAACATAATCTGATATGGTCTGGAGATTTAAATAATTTGAAAAAAAGTGCAGTTAAATATTTTCTGGTATTCGTGATTTAAGGTCATCTATTTTATTCACATTTTAAAATTTACTTTTTTTTTTTTTTATGCTGAAAAGAAGTTCTTATCTGAATTGGTCTGTCTCTCGTCTTTTGGTTATTAATTTTGAATTGATAACCAAAAGATCAATTGACTCGAGTCAATTGACTTGAAATTTCCTTTGAAATCTCAAGAGATGTTGAGCTAATCTTGCAAACTATTGTTAAGATGGCAATATTGACTCGGAAATCAAAAATTTGGAGTCGATATTGCGATTGACTTTTTAATTTATCTGTTGCGTATGCATGAAGAATATACTTGATGGATGATAAGTCCTTACCTAAATTTGCTTTGAAGTTTCAATATTAATACTATAACAGTGGTTCTAATTTTCCATTTTAATCTTACATCAATTCTTCTTCGGCGCAACAGCCCCTTTGGTGGCCAAGGCCCTCTGTCTATTGGTAGATTTCGGGACAGGAGACGTTTACTTTTTTTACGGAGTAGGGTTGCCAGCACTACGCCCAGAGTCATATTAGACCGGAACCTACGATTTAAAATGGATTCCGAACCACTACAAACACCCATGGCATCGTCGGTACTCGAACTCGAAGCCTCTTACCTCGTCAGATCCTCTTACACCAATTACGAAATGAAAGTTGAAATATAGTGTTTCTAATATCAAAATGACATTTTTATCCAGTATATGTAAATCTTCCACAAAGATAAAATTTCTATAAATTATGGATAAATGAAGATGTCCTATCCTCTGAAACTTGTCCTGGACATTTAAAAACCCCTTTTCACATTAATTTTATACCCCGCCAAGTATCGTCATATTGATTCATTCTTTTATATGAATATAAGTATTTATTTTAAATTATGAGCAATATGTTAATTTCTCCTTCCTTGCGTTCTATTAAAGAAAATGCAACTCTTTTTTTTGTCTGAAAGTGTTATCTTTTAAATCCTTCATGTATTGTATAAAAATTTAATATCTGAGAACTTTTATTATTGATGTTAAAAACTTTATGCTATTAGTGTAAAGGATGGAGAACCCAGGAGCAAAGTGTTTATCTGTCTAATAGATCTTATATTTCTTGGCACTCCTACCTGTATCCAAATTTCTCAAATTAGAGTAGTAATGTGCCAAGAAATGCACGTGTGGATGTTAAGTAGCGTGAAAACTAGCGAATCAAAGGAACCTTGGCATAGTCTCCCGCACGCTATTTTGAAGACTAACCTTAATCCAGTTTTACCTGAGAATCTGTGTCATTTTCTTTGATATTTCGAGTTGTTCTGCCGTTTTCTATCATTTTATCTGGCCTTAATTTCATTTAGTTTTTGATTCCCATTCATGATTCCTTGAATTTCAAATCGAATGTTGATTAAGACTTTTTTTTTTTAATATTGAAGACACTTAATCTGATATTTTAACTTTCGCATTCTGATCAAACGTTTAGGACTTCAAAGATCCTATTTTTAAGGGACGTAATCTTCTAATATTTCTTTCTAATATTTCTAATCTAATATTTCTTTCTAATATTTCTAATCTAATATTTCTTTCTAATATTTCTAATCTAATATTTCTTTCTAATATTTCTAATCTAATATTTCTAATCTAATATTTCTAATCTAATATTTCTAATCTAATATTTCTTTCTAATATTTCTAATCTAATATTTCTAATCTAATATGTCTAATCTAATATTTCTAATCTAATATTTCTAATCTAATATTTCTAATCTAATATTTCTAATCTAATATTTCTAATCTAATATTTCTTTCTAATATTTCTAATCTAATATTTCTTTCTAATATTTTTAATCTAATATTTCTAATCTAATATTTCTAATCTAATATTTCTTTTTAATATTTCTAATCTAACATTTCTAATCTAATATTTCTAATCTAATATTTCTTTCTAATGTTCCTTTCTAATATTTCTAATTTAATATTTCTAATCTAATATTTCTAATCTAATATTTCTTTCTAATATTTCTAATCTAATATTTCTAATCTAATATTTCTTTCTAATATTTCTAATCTAACATTTCTTTCTAATATTTCTTTCTAATATTTCTAATCTAATATTTCTTTCTAATATTTCTAATCTAATATTTCTTTAAAAGTTTATAACTATTTCATTTTCTCTTACGTTTTACTTTTTTATGATATAGCATTTATTCATCTCAAAAATAAAAATGAAACTTTAACTTATCACAAAAAAAAAAAAAAAAATTGTTTAAAAATCAATCTAATTATATTCAGCAATAAAAAAAAAATTATATCGTTTCATGTATTATATTGTGTTCTAGGTTTCAGCAGCCTGTTTTTCCAATTCGCTGACGCTCTGGCCTTTGGTATCACAAGATTCAGGTTCAAATCCTGGCGGTGGCATGGATGTTTCTTAGTGGTTCGAATCCGCGTTAAAAAGTAGGTTCCAGTCTAATTAGCCCAAAATGTGCACAAAATGACCGTAGGGCGACAAACCAAACCAATCTAGGTAGAACAGCTCATACAGCGTTTAGTAAAGAGTGGTACAAAAGAGGAGTTACGGAGTACAGTTAGAGTTACGATAAATGTTATTTTTATATTTATGATTTTAACTGGCAAATGCTTTAATATAGAACGCTATATAGAAGCATTTACTCATCATCATCGGCCCATAAACCACATGCTGGGTCAAGGCCATCTGCCGTATTTCGAGACAGGAGATACTTTCTTTTCACGGGATAGGGTTGTCAGCCTTACAGTCATATTAAACTGGGACCTATGGCTTAAAGAGGATTCCAAATCACTACAAACATCCATGACACCACAGGACTCAAACCTGAAACCTGTGGCACCGAGCGCCAGAGCGCAGTCACTCGCCCATCAGGCTGCAGTAGCATTTACTACTTAAGTTAAATAATATTTTTTATTGTTGAAAAACCACCAAATGTGCTTTTTACATTCTTTTTGACGATGTTTAAAAAAGTTTTTATTATAATATAGATTTTGTTTTACCCTTATATACTAAATTTTTTTAGATTACGTATTTGGTCTAAGATTGGATTCGTTATTTATATTTTTTATGCGTGCAATTTAATTATTATGTAAAGGGATGGTGGCATCGTATCCTGCCGTCTTCCATTGCTCAGTAGGGTTGTCATTAATATTATTATCTTTAAATTAACAAAAATAATAATCATTATTATTTACAACGTTAAAATAGAAATAAAACCTTATTACAACTACTGCTTAAAAACACTTAACTCAAAAATTTATTCATTCAATTAAAATTCATTTCGTGTTTGCATACACTATAAAATCACTAACCAAACTTTTACCAAAGAATTACCTACAAAACAAGACATCTCCAAATAAAGTCTTTGGCGAGCCAGTTTTCTCTAAGTGGTTCATCTCCAACCGTTTTAACCTTGGAATTCTTCTCTTGTCCGACTAAAACAAGCAGAGCAGAGATTAAGCCTTTGTTCGAGCAGACATCTGCTCATCCCCTGCGGACCGAACGTAGGACGTGAATAAGTACCCTTGATGCCCCAACTGGTGGACCGCGCCTCCAATTAAGGGCTATCTAGATCCCGACCGTATCGCTGACGTCACACCGCAATACCTCTCTCGAACGCCTCTGAAGAACGACCTCGGTTCAAGTTATGAATGAGTCGAGACAGTTCCGAAATTTTTATCAGTCGGTATTTTTTCTTTATTTCCTTTTCTTTTTAGTATTATCTAATTGAGGTTTTGATTCGGATTGACAATAGCTTCACTATGAGTGTTCATATCCGTATAAGAGTATTACATAAACTGTTCACAGCAATAATCTGTGTTGTGATTAAATAAAAATTGACCAAATAACCGAGAAAAATGCTGAAGAAAGAGTATTAGTATGTGTTACATATGAATTTGTTTGAATCATGCTAATATGAAAAGTGAAAAAATCGTATTGACAATAGCGTCACGAAATGAGTGTTCATATCCGTATATTTTTTATCATTTAATTGCTGAGGTTTTGATTCGATTGACAATAGCTTCACGAAATGAGCGTTCATATCCGTATAAAGAGTTTTATGTTATTATTGGATAAACTGTACACAGCAATAATCTGTGTTTTGATTAAATAAAAATTGACTAAAGAACTGATCAAAATGCTAAAAAAGAGTATTATTATGCTGCATGTGAGTTTATTTGAATCATGCGAAAATGCAAAAGTGAGAAAATGGTATTCACAATAGCTTCACGAAATGAGTGTTCATTATCCGTATATTTTTTCCTCCCTTTTCTTCTTATTATTTAATTTCTGGGGTTTTGATTCGGATTGACGATAGCTCCACGAAACGAGTGTTCATATCCGTACATTTTTTGCTTCCTTTTCTTAATTAATTGATGAGGTTTTGATTCGGATTGACAATAGCTTTTCAAAATGAGTGTTCATATCCGTATAAAAAGAGTTCGGTTACTATTGTATAAACCGTGCACAGCAATAATCTGTGTTGTGATCACATAAAAAATTGACTATAGAACAGAGAAAATGCAGAAAAAAAAAGGGTATTAGTATGCTATATGTGAGTTTGTTTGAATCATGTGAATATGCAGAAATGAGAAAATCGTGTTGACAATAGCTTCACGAAATGAGTGTTCATATCCGTATAAAGAGTGTTATGTTATTATCGGATAAACTGTACGCAGCAAAAAATCAGCGTTGTGATTAAATAAAAATTGACTAAAGAACAGAGAAAATTGCTAAGGAAAGAAAAATATTATGATACATGCGAGGTTATTTGAATCAAACAAAAATGCAGAACGCAAGGAAATCGGTTTTTGGAAATAATAACATTAAAAATTGTATCCCAAGATTTGCGGGAGCAATTTAAAGAGAGATATGATAGGCGCGTGTTTGTTATGCAACTGAACAGTCGTTATTTGACTCGTGTTGATCAACAATCACCATTTAGTATAGTGATAGCGTATTCCGTTGGTGATTGTCCAGATATGTTCTTTATCTACGATCAACGATGTGCAAAAGTGTATCATGTACCAGTGTAATGTATATAATATACACTGCATTACAATAGAAAGTGTAACTTGGTGTTCATCACATCGACAATGCCATGGGCAATTTGGATGATAGGGTTCCGTTTTGTTGCGATCATGATTTCTAGATTTGATTCTTTGGGTTTCTTTTTCTCTATGGTAATATCTGAAAAATTGGTATATGGAAATCATTACTACGGAATGAAAATTAGTTTTTTGTCTTGTTGATGTTTTCATTTTTGATGATCTTACGGTATTGGATCTTGTATAGTTAGCTATAGGGTCATGCAGGCCTTGTTATGCAGGTGGTTATTTTGAGCACTTTCTTATGTAAATACCATATCATACCACAATTACCGCATTCCTGTCTGTATTAAGGTTTGTTTTCTTGCATGTGATGTGACGTCTACTATTATTATTATTTTTTGCACTTGTCTTGAAAAACTATTGAATCTGGCGTAGGTTCTTAGGGTGTTTGTTATGTTATTCAAATCCACATTGCACAGTTTTGTTGTCCTAAAAAAATCATCTTGTAGCAATATTTTCTTAGTAAAAAAATGACACAATTAGTATGAAATTCTTAAGTCAAACCTTGTGTATTTCTTTGATTTAGTACTTATTTTTCATTTAATCAACAATAATGCATACTTAACCGAAAATATTTTTTATTCCTGAAAAGATTTATTTAAGTTTAAGATTTATTTTTGATTTCTATTATTATTATTACGGATTATTGTTTAATCTATTTATTCTTATAAATAATGAAATATTCTTGATTTTATGTATATTTGATTGAAAAAAACCTTTAGTAAAATTTCAAATGTAATTTATCTAAAAATGTATGTTTTTTTAGTACCAATCAAAACAAAATTCTTCTTCACCTTATTCCCAATAAGAGATGAAGATATTTTATTAGTGCAGTGTTGTTTATGTCAGGAAGTTCAACAAGAACCTTCATAACCCACTAATATGCATACAATTTGTATGCAAATATTTAAAACGTGACCTTTCTGATCTCTATTTGAATGAAACTGCCATCACTAAATAAGATTTGATGATTCATTACTACTCGTTAATCTTACTCATGGTATTTTCAGACATTGATTGAAAAGGAAAAAATTTGCCTCAATATGTCAGAAGCATCAATCGGAAAAGTAGCATTTCATCAGCGACTACTTGTTTCCAACATTCTTTTTTTTATGATAATAAGATGCCAATCAAATTCTAGTTTAAAGATGCATATGAGCATGATTACTTTCCGTGTTTCATGAATGAAGGTTATATTTGTGTGTTTACTTGTGTTGTCAGTTTGGCTCTTTTAGTCTCTGTATTCAATACAGTACGATCCACTTTAAAGTACTTCAAAATAACGTAATGGTTATAATAAGGACAGTAGGTAGTCTACCCCCTCTCAAAAAAAAAAAAAAAAAAAAACAAAAACTGTCTACACAAATCTATATTCATCTCCTGAAAGGATTACATACTATATTTGCACGCACACATACTATATTTGATATAATAATATATATAAATGTACTTTTTAATTAATTAAAGACATTTATATATATCTGACATATTCTGTTCTAATGCAGCTGGCGATACACAGACAGTTAATCTTTATGACATAAACAAGGGCTGCACAGCTGTTACTCATTTAGTAGTGCCCAGGGGGATGTGTAGCTTAAAGATATGTGAGAAGCTAGTAACACTACCCACAAACACTACGATCATATTAGATCGGGACCTACGGTTTAAAGAGGATTCCGAACCAATACAAACACCCATGGCACCGCCGGGACTCTAACCCCTCACCGAGCGCCAGAGCAATAGTCACTCGACCATCAGAAGACCCCTGACATACGCATTTAGTTATAAATTTACCAAAATAAATATTGTTTATAAATAAATACATTTAGAACACATTACGCTCAACTTTTGGCTCAATGGCAACGCTCGCCGCTGGTGAGCATTAAGGCGAAGATTCAATCCGCTGGCGGCTTTGTTGGCACTGTTTCAAAAAAAAAACGTGGTGACTTTATAGCAGTGATGTTCAACCTTTTGCCTCGTTAGTCGGACTATCTGGTGGAGGTTTTCTCTCATATGATAAGCAAATACGATATAGGGAGATATACGATATACCCTTAAAATCCCCCCGGAAGGCATTGCCCTCCTTCAGCGTCACAGAGCCAAGTCAGACTTCTACCTACTGGTGCTCCATCCCAACAGAAGCTGCTCCCATTCTTCCATGAGACCACAGGGACTCGTGGAAAAAAAAATGGACTTGGTCTCTAATGGTTGCTGTCTACCAAGGTAGACAGAAATCGTTAGACCAAGTCCAGCGACCATTAGACCTTACCTTGGTAGACAGCAATATGGACTTGGTTTAAATGTTGCTGTCTGCCAAGTGGGATAAGAAACAACAGAACATATTACATAAATAAATACATTTAACTGTGTGAAATTATATATGTGTATATATTGTGTATAAACGGGAAAAAATATAAATTGATGTTGATGTAATATTTTTATCTGCACATCCTTTTAAATTACGTTTTCTCAGGGCAGCGTTCAATGCAATACATATTTTATAATCTGATTTTAATCTGCTACTAGTGCGGTTTTCTAAATTTTTTTTTGAACCGTGAATTAGAGTACGGTGTCTTATTTTACGATACTGAAATTCATGACTTGCTTTAAACTACGCATATATATTTTTTATCAGTTTACATTTGAAATAACTCGGTTATCGTATAATGTTGATACAGTAGTTGTCTCCCGATGTCCGTATTATAAAGACGTCGTACTATAGTTTGTATATCGTAAATTGTTTTTGAAATCTTAAAACCTACGCTATTTTTGAATATTTTAAAAGGAATATTATTTAACTCAGACATGGGATTTGTGAAACATCTTATAGCAATAAGAGAATGTTTAGTATACAATCAATTTTAATGTACTTAACATTTGTTACCACAATTCCTTTGATAATGTTAGGATACTTTTTAAGCAGTTAAAGTTATCAAATCAATAAATTATATATTGATCTCTAAATATTTAGATATTTTTTGTTTATTTTTTGCTTTTGATCTAAAAGTCGAGGAAATTTATTATCTGAAATACAGAATACACAAACCGATCAAAAACAATATAACATTCGAATTTTTTATTTAAACTATTTTGGTTTTCTATTCAAGTAATAAAAGGGGCGTGATGGCCGAGTGACTAACGCTCTGGCCCTTGGTGCTACACGTTTTGGGTTCGAGACCTGGCGGTTACATGGACGCTTGTAGTGGTTTGGAATCCGCTTTAAACTCTAAGTACCGGTCTAATATGATTGTAGAGTTTAGGGCTGACAACCATGACTCGTAAAAAAGAAAACATCTGTTTTGGACCATGGTTTAACTTGGTACAATATGGTCCGACTCTCTGCCACTACAGTCCGTGTTGGCCATGATCCAACATGGACTGTAGTGCCAGTGAGTTAATTAATAATAATTATAAAGTAAATATGGTTATGCGGTATTAGTAATAGAGCTTAGATATGTCAAACAAAACTTGATTAAAATGCAATGCATAATTGTTTTCTCCATTCAAATAAAAAATTGCGATTTTTTAAAAATATTTTGAGGTTTCTTAAATATAGATATTCTTGATGATATTTTAGTAACATTATCTCTAGGAATTTTTACACTTAAGAAAGATTTTCAAACATATTAAATCATGCAATTTTACTATTTTAAATTTTTAAAGCTATTAGTAATTTATAAATTATGTTGATGTTGTAATGCAGCTGGAAATATAGAGACAGTTAATCTTTATGCCATAAGCAAGTGCCGCACCGCTCTTATTCATTTAGCACTACCCAGAGGGCACATGTTGCTTGAAGATATGCTACGGACGCGAGTAACACTACTTCCACAATGCCCTACATCCTATTATACCGGGACCTACGGTTTAAAGTGGATTCGAACCACTAGAAACATTTATTTCGCTAGTCGGGAGTAGACCCCGAAAAATCTGTGGTACTGAGCGCCAGATTGCTATTCACTCGGCCATCAGGCTCCATTTATAAATTATATTTTAATTATTGATTAAATTCTTAATCTTGCAAAAAAAAAAAAATCTGTACTTACGTATTAACGGCACCTTGGCGACAGTTGCGCCAATAAAGAGCACACGCGCCAACCGCAGCTACAGTTTTTGTAATTGATTGCTACAGATTTGTTAGATTGGCGACACTTAAAAACTGCCAAGTCTGTCGCCAAGGTACCGTTAATACGCAAGTACCAAAAAATCATTAAAATTACATCCGAGTAGGAAGAGGACTTCTTTTATCAGAACTTTTTGTAGAACAGAATTTATTTTTAAAAAATGATAATTTTTTCTTTCAGTTAAAAAAAAAAAAAAAAATTGTTCTTAAAAAAAAAAATGTGACGTCACCTAGTAAGACCATAATCGCTGATGGCGTTTTGTTAAGGGTCAACAGGTTCAACTGGTGATATTACGTTCTTTTTTTTTCTTTCGTGTCTAGTCATTTTTTTTTCCTTTCGTTACCGTTTTTCCCTCCATTTTCAGAATTTATTCATTTCCTGCATCCTACGTAATTTCACTTATTCAATAAGAATTTCTTCTAACAATAAATTCAATTTCATTTTCCACAGCATTATTTTATTTTAATTCTCTTTTTTTTTTTTTTTTTTTTTTTTTTTGAACTCATTGAATGCAGGCGAATTCAGTAATGCTTATTTTTTGAATGCCATTTTGATTTCAAAAATTAATATTAACGTAAAAATGCATTTCATGTATATTAAATTATATTATGCGCTAATTATATACTGCGCTATGGATTTTAGTATTTATGTAATTGGAATAATATATTTTAAGAAAATATGGGGAATTATAATATTTTTTTTTTGTAGTATTAAAAAATGAAAGTACTAAATTATCTCTTGAATATACATGTATTTATATTTTTTATATAGATATTTTTAATTCAAAAAGGTGAATAGATAGTTTTGCAGAGAAATATAAATATACCAATTATTATAAATAAAATTCCTTTACATTTTTTTAAATTAAAAAATTTCTTTTTGGAATTAAAAAAATTAAAGAATTTAAATCCTATTTGATTTCTGGATATTTTTCTACTTCGTATACATACATATATCATATATTTTAAAATTAAAGCCGATAAGAAAAAGCATATTGATGTTTTTGATATTTTTTTTAAGTTCAATTTCATTGCCAACAATAATTCACCAACTTCTGATTAATTACATGATTATATCATTTTTTTCTATCTTTGAATGTCCCCATTAAAAACGTTGAAACTTATTTATATTAATTTTTCTTGTAATATCAATAACTTATTCTTACCTATTGCTCATAACTAGTAAATGCTCCATGTTTTGTAAATGATATAAAATAAGTTTACACATCGTTAAATTCATAGTTAACATAATGAAGTTCAAGGTATTTTGATTTCATTTTTACTATTTATTCCATAGTATAAAAATAAATATGTTATTGAAATTATTTAAAGGAATCAAAATACTAAATTCAAATAATTTACTTAAAAATTATCCATTAAAAATATTTCGAAGAATATTCTTTCGTTACGGTTTTTGCCTCCATTTTTCTGAATTTAATCATTTAATGCATCCTACGTAATTTCACTTATTCAATAAGAATTTCTTCTGACAATAAATTCAATTTCATTTTCCAGAGCATTATTACTTTATTTTAATTCTCTCATTTTTTGAACTCGTTGAATGGAAGCGAATTCAGTAACATTTATTTTTTTAATGTCATTTGGATTACAAAATTGACAGTAAAAAAAAAAAAAAGTTAAATTCCATTTCATGCATATTAAATTATATAATAGAAGAGCTCTATTGAGTTTAGTATTTATTAAATTGGAATAATATATTTTAAGAAAATATGGAGAATTATCTCTTGAATATGCATATATTTATTTCTTTTATATATGTATTTTTAATTCAAAAATGTTGAATAGATTGCTTTGTAGAGAAATGTAAGTATACCAATTGCTGTACATAAAATTTCTTTGCGTTTTTTTTAAATTAAAATTTTTTTTTTGGAATTGAAAACATTTAAAGAATTTTTGATCGTGTTTTTAAAATCCTGTTTGATTTCTGAAGGTTTTTCCATTTCATATACATGCCTATATAATATATTTTAAAGTTATAGCTTTTTAAAAAGGCAGATTGTTGGTTTTGATTGTTTTTAAATTCAATTTCATTGACAACAACAATTCAGCAACTTCTGATTAATAACATGATTATATATTTTTTTCTATCATAATGTCTCCATTAAAAAATGTTGAAAGGACATTTTTGAATTTATTTATATATTTTTTTCTTGTAATAACAAAAAATATTTTTGCCCATTTCTCGTAACTAGTATGAATTCTCCATGTTTTGTAAATTACATAAAATAAGTTTGTACGTAGTAAAAATCATAATTAACATAAAGAAGTTCAATGTATTTTGATTTCATTATTATTTATTCCATGCTATGAAAATAAATATATTTTTGAAATAGTTTGAAGGAATCAAAATACTAAATTCAAAATTTTTTTCAATTCCTTCTATTAGCTCACACTCCCCTATATATATCTTGTTCAAATTTTCAGTCGTTAATAAAATACTTTTTTATTCATCCACTCAAGTTCAAATACATTTTTTTGAACTTGTAGTGGATGACACTGGATGTAATTACAGTTTTTCAAATATTAATTCAGTAATTAAATTTAATTAATTAATGTTAGTTTTTTTTTTTTTTTAGATTTAAGTTGCATATATCTACCAATAGATGGCGCCAGATAAACTTAAAAACCTGAATGAAAATTATTTATAAAAAACTTTCTGCAATATAGTGAAAAGAAGTAGGAATTGACTTAAATATTTTTTTTTTATTTACTTGTTAATAGATAATTTTTACATAAATATATTTCTGTTGAATAATATGTTCCCAAATTCTAGAATGCAAAAGTTTTTATTTTCATCCAAACGTTTGTAGTTAGCAGTCACATAAGTCGTAAAAATAGTTAATATAATGAAGTTCAAGGTATATTGATTTTATTTTTTATTATTTATTTCTTATTATAAAAATAAATATGTTATTGAAATAATTTTAAGGATCAAAATACTAAATTCTAATTATTTACTTAAAAATCGCCTATTAAAAATATTTCGGTTGAATGATATCTTTCCAAGTTCTAGAGTGTAAAAGTTTTTCATTTCCGTTCAAACATTTAGAGTTGCAAGATTTCCAAGAAGATAAAATAATTTATATTCTAAGTAAATATAATACTTGAGATAAATCTAATTAGATATTTGCTTTTTAATGTATTATAGAAATTTATATACAAATTTTATACTGCTCATTAAAAAATTTCCAACTGAGGTTCTAGTAATTTGTATATTCTGTACTAATAGCAACATAAATTGTTTTATAGATAGTTACAACTGTTAGACACATTACACTAATACAACTTTCAACAAAACTACTTTTAATGTTAGACAAAATAGTTAAAATCCCAAGAAACATTTGCAATTCGGCGAAAATAAACATATTTATTTTAGTCAAAAACATAATCTTTCAGGAAAATCAAAATGAGGTAAAAAGTTAAGTTTTTGAATTTTAAATTCGTCTTATTTTTGTAGGGTTTATAACAAAGCAAGATATGTGTTTAGCTGTGTTTCTTAAAATCGTTTTTTACTTTAATAAAATCAAATATATATCTGTCCATACCAAAAATTAGAAGAACCATATTTTTTAATTAAATAGAAACCTTAATTTTGTGTGTTTAATAACAGGCGCAATTTGGTGGCGTGACAATTGAAGTTTACGCGATAGTGTTCATTTTAATACAATTTTTATTTCAAATTTTGTTATTATATTGGTTTTACGCGGGTTTTTTCATTCTAAATTCTTTTTATTTATAAATTGTGATTTAACATAATTTTTCTTTTCAGTTTGTGAGTTGATAATTTTTAATCATTAACAGATGATTTACACTATCTATTTTTTTTTTTTAACCTAGGCATGACTGCCAACAGTTTATGACGGGCAGCCCAACACAGTTCAGAAACACATAAAATAATTAAAATCTTTTTGCAGTATTTACAACTACTACGTCAACTAGTCCAGGAAAGTAGTTCAAGTGGTTCCCAATCATGTCAAGCAAAATGGGCAAGTCGAAAAGTCTGCTAGTCCAAATCTGGGAAGGTGTTTCCCAAGATAATCATGTCCAGTTATTGTTCTGAAATTGGCTACCCCTACGTGCCTGGGAAAATCACATGGAATGGGATTATCCATTAAGAAACTCCAAATCTTCTAACAAGAAACATTATCTAGATTTTCTAATTAAAAAAAAATTTTTTTTGATTTCTTTGAACTTGGCACCACTATTTTTTCCTTAATAAAACAATTGTTAAATAAAATGAAGTCAATAAGAAATCAGATTGATAAAAACAGATTTTTAGTTATGCATAAACGAATTTATGTAAGCTTTTTATAGATTTATCAACCACTTACAAATGGCGCACGCTCATGAACCAAATTATCTCGATATTAGCGTTATATTTCCTGCAAATTCATCTAAATACTTCTAGTGTAAATTCATGTAGGCTGCAGACTTGTTGATGACTATTAAATTACTTGTAAATTAAGTGCATATTACTATTAAATTACTTCTACCTCAATTACAATTTATTATTATCTATGTAACATTTTCATTGAATGTTAAAAGAACACAAAATTAGGCTTAATTCCAAAAACTCAAATTCTTGCCAAGGTCGATTTAACACGTATTAAGTAAATTTAACTATTTAAGAACAGATGTCATCTCAATTTTCAGCTGTTTCAACATACTTAGGAGGTGAAATTAAATAACGGAAATAGTCGCGAGCAGAAACCGCCAATTTGCATTTTCCTGGATGATTCAGGCGTGGAATTTTGCAAGCGAGGCAGTCTTCATTACTCAAATGACGGAAGTGTTGTTTGTCTGACTGTCCATTACATGTTGACGGAAGTTTTCGTAGATTGATGGTAATGGCGCCGATATAGGAAACGGCCAGTCGACGTAAATCATACGTTTGACACAGAAAATGATCTAGTTTTAAGTATCGGCATTTTAGAAATACGGATCTGTTATAGTTGTTGTCGACCCAATATGGGAAGATGGTGATAAACCATATATCTTTTGGATCTGTGTGCTTGTCGTTCATTAATTATTCGTCATTATTTTGCTATTTATTCTTCGAGTCAGTAAACTCAAATTTGTTCCGTATTTCGTTTTGTTGTGTTTGTTACATTTATTCACCATGATATCTGGGATTTTTTTCTTTTAATAATTGGTAATTGTAATTAAAAAAACTGATTTAACATACAAAAATATTCTTTTTGTAATATATGATAATTTTAAATCCTAATAAATACTTGTAAGCTTGTTTTACAGCTCTTCCATAAGTTCCATGGCCAATTGACTAGAGCTCTGGCCTTTGTTACCATAGGCTTCGAATCTTGGCGGTGGCATGAATGTTTGGAATCCACGTTAAACTGTAGGACCCGGTCTAATTAGTCTAAATTGTGCACAAAATTACTGTAGAGTGACAAACCAAACCAAACCAAACTTTCTTTAAGTTACAGTTGACTTTTGATCAATCTTAACAAATCTGTGCATCCTTCCTTGTTCCAATGTTTAAACAATATTCTGGTATTCATTAAATTTTTAAATATTTTTTTGAAATATTAGTTACTTTTAAGATAAAGGCAATTTTTAGTGGAATTATCGAAGCTTTCATCTTTAAAAAAATTGTTGAAAAAGAAGTTGGGCATGAAACGACTGTTCTTTTGCAATTACTTATATGAGCCGTTTTTTTAAAAATGGTGCAATTCCGTTTTTGTCATAAAGTTAGTTTATGATATCAATGATTGCAATCTACTGTGAGCTTTTTATCTATAAAAGGTTTCCCTAAAATACCTTCAAAATGTTCATCATTTTGTTTAAATAATTTTACGTAGTGAATGAAATTACAAATATAATTACTTTGATAGTGGTGCCACTTTCGTTATAATATTTAGTGCAAAAATTATAATACATACTAGTAAGTCTTTATTTTTTTAAAGCAGGTTCATTTTTTCAAATTTTATTAAAATATAAAAAAAAATGAAAGTATTTAAAAATATTGTGTATATTTTTAAAGTAAAATAGATATTTGACAAAGCCGCCGCGATCTCTACATCCATATAGTCAAAGAAAAACTTCATATCTGTACATCTGTTATTCCATCCACAAGTTCACGAACTTTCCAACACCTTTCTACCATCTTTGACTTCCTTTGTTCTGCTAATAGACTAGCCCATTAATCACAGTCAAGGTAACTGACTTCTCCGTTTTCACTTAATGGGTAACAGTTTATTTTATAGAATAGGGTGTATGAACTGTAAAAGGCTTTTTTTTTCTCCATCTGGTACTGAAGGTCAAGATCATTAATCGTATTATCCAGTAGAAAAAAATGGAAGTAATCAACAAATAGTTGGAAGTTTGAATCACGTTTTATTCAAATCCATTACGCAATGTTGAGCTACAAAGGATTCCAGTCTCTTGGTAGACTTGTTTGACCCCGAAGGTTTCTTGGTTTGACCGTTGACCCCTTTCCATCTTGTTGGGCACGAATTCAGAGCCTTATGCTCAAAAGCATACCTAATTTACATTAGTCGTGCCCATGATTTGAATACAGTTACAATTATTATATGCATGCATTGGAATATTCCAAAATGTAAGAACTATTCGATAGATTTTCGATTGTTGTCATTTTTGGGGGCCTTTCCACCACTTTTAGTATTTTTACGTCAGTTTTCTTGTTTTATACAAAGTTTTATGTTTACTATGTTTTATACAAAGTTTTTTTTCTACTTATGGGTAACAGTTTATTTTATAGAATAGGTGAATAATGAACTGAATGAACTGTTAATGAACTGAAAAAGGTTTTTTTCTTTCTGGTATTGATGGTCAAGATCATTAATCGTATTATCCAGTAGAAAAAAAAATGGATGTAATCAGCAAATAGTTGGAGTTTGAATCAATGTTTTATTCAAATCCATTACGCAATGTTGAGCTACAAAGGATTCCAGTCTCTTGGTAGACTTGTTTGACCCTGAAGGTTTCTTGGTTTGACTGTTGACCCCTTTCCATCTTGTTGGGCATGAATTCAGAGCCTTATGCTCAAAAGCATACCTAATTTACATTAGTCGTGCCCATGATTTGAATACAGTTACCATTATTATATGCTTGCACTGGAATATTCCAATTGTAAGGACTACTCTATAACTTTGTCGTTTTTTTTTCTGTGGTCTTTTTTCCATCACTTTTAGTATTTTTACGTCAGTTTTTCCTTATGCAAAGTTTGGTTAAGGTCAAGGCTGATCTCGAAAACAAATCAGAAGTGTTATTAGTTGTTGATGACCCTAAAGTCATGGCTAAAATTTAAATAAAAATTACGAAATGTAACCAAATAACTTGGGTAGTGTCAAAATATTTTTGAAAATTTTCCTGTTATTGAAATTTGAAAAAGACTGTGTGGTTTAATTATTCAAATCAAGTGTTTTGTATTTTTTTGACGTTTAAATGGAAGTGAGTTGTCTAAAAGTATATTGTTTATTTTTCAAGTTGTAGATCTCATACTTTTAGAATGAGACGAAATTTTTAAATATAAAGTATTGTTAAGTAAATAAAAATAAAATAGTTAAATATTGTTTATTATTATAAAATTGTATAGTAAATTTGGATGGTATTGATAATAGTATTTAATAGCTTTGTAAAAAATTATCAGAACGCTTAAATTTATCATTGTAAATAAAACGTTCTTTAGTTTCTTGGGATAATTAATTGGGTTTTATGGTATGTTACTTTAATTCTGTGATTAGTTTATACTTTCAATCAATTACATGTATAACAGCACGGAAGATTCTGTGAGTTGTAGTTGAAAGCCAAGTGGATTTTGTCGACAAAAATACATGAATCTATTTAATTCATTTTATTAACATCTTAAGGAATTTAAAGAGTTTAGATCCAGTTCTGGGAAACCATGCTATAAAAACAGCCTCATCTACAAATTGAGAATATGTTAAAGATTCTGAAGTCAGAGCGAACAAAATTGTAAACACATCGCTATTAAATATTCTGTTGGTCAGAGCCATAAGGTAGCAATACATTATAGAA
Source organism: Caerostris extrusa (assembly GCA_021605095.1). NCBI lineage: Eukaryota > Metazoa > Arthropoda > Arachnida > Araneae > Araneidae > Caerostris > Caerostris extrusa. Next base: position 29,953 of record BPLR01006421.1, read on the forward strand.
ATACAGCAATTAGAAGAAATGGATGTTACCTGAAAGTGCCGAACTAAGTTTAAGTGGGGTTAGTATAGCAACCGAATTTTTTTAGTTATAGGTCCGGAATTCAGGAATATTAAAACAGATGTAATTTCTCACACAAAGTAAATCAAGGTGTTTAATGAAAAAAGGCATTGAGCTGGAAACTTTCCTTTTTTTTTAGAACATTTGAAAATTACTACTATGAAAACTTTTATGTAAATAATAGGCTCTAAAAATACACAAATTGAAATATCAATTATATTTTTTTAGCTATTTAGAATTTTGTATTTTTTTTTTTTTAGGTCTTTGTCGTACAATTTCAATTTCGAAATTCAAAAAAAAGAAAATTCTCGTAGCAGAAATTACATCTGTTTCCCTTTTAGATCTTGAATGAATATTTTTTCAAACCTTTCTAAAGCGTTAAGAATATGATTAACAATAAATTGAGGACATATTTCAGTTTTCCATTCATCAGCAAGTAATAATTTTCCATTCGTTCCATTAAAGGCGGATCCCTTTAAAGTTGCCATTCTTTTTGACTCGTAACTTGTTCTGAATATGAATCGTGATCTTTTATAACTTGCATAGATCTAGATGAAAAAGTTTGTCAATAGTGGCGGTTTGTCTGTCAATAACATTATAATGGAGCCGTCATGTATTGCAAATTCCATGTCAAATGGAAGAGAAATACAGCGTCTATTGAAATAAAATAATTGTTGAATTAATGAATGATTAGGGTATTTTATATGTCATTATGAATGAATAATTACGAAATTTCTTAGTTTCACATGCTGCCATTTTTTAAAGGCAATGAAAAATGATTGAAAAATGAAAAATGTAAAATTAGCTGAAAAAAGATTTAGTAAATTGATAAAATTACCAACATTGCTGATTTTTTGTGTTACAGATTAATTTAATTTCTTAAAATTTCTCTATATTAAATAGCGGCCTGAAGGCCAATAGGCTAGCGCTTTGGTCTTTGATACCACAAGCTTCAGGTTTGTTTGTTAGTGGTTTGGAATCCACGTCAAACTGTAGGTCCCTATCTAATTAGCCTAAAATGTGCAAAAAATGACAGTAGAACGACTAACCAAACAAATCTATAGTAAATGACGTGTTTTTATAATGCTATTGACAGACATTCTCTACATTAAATGACGTGTTTCATGATGTTATTGAGAGACATTCTTTATAAAAATTTTCTCTGTATTAAATAAAAGTTTTGCAAAGGGTTTTTTTTTTTTTTGGTAATATTTTTTATTTTAATCAAATTCATGTTAAAGTAATATCGATATTGAACCTACAATTGTTCGTTGATAGTTTTCAAAATTAAATTATTTGAATTGTTAATGAATTTTAGAAAAATTATGAAATATATTACAAGCGAGAAACTAGAATTATAGTCATGATTAAAGCAACTATTGAAACACCACCTTCATGTTAAAATCCAATTGTTATAAAGTTGAATCTTAAAAAGTTAGAAAATGTAATAAAACCACCTAAAACTGGTTATTGAAATAAATAAATCTACTTTCCTTTAAATAAAATATAATTTTATTGACCCGTGAATCCTTTTAAATATATATTTTTTAAATTGATTTTCTGATAGACATCTAAACATAATTGTTAGGGACAATTAAACAGACATCTAACATCTAAACATAAACAGACTTATCTTTTAAATAACAGACATCTAAACATAAACAGACTTTTCTTTTAAATAGCAGACATCTAAAATCTAAACATAAACATACATCTAACATCTAAACATAAACAGACATTTAACATGTTCATAAACAGAGATGTTTTAAGTAAACAGACATCTAAACATAAACAGATGTTCTACAGTCATATAAACATAAACTTATGTTCTAAATTAATAGACATTTAACATCTAAACTAAGCAAAATGTTCATAAGGCATTTAACATCTAAACATAAACAGACTTATGTTCTAAATAAACAGACATTTAACATCTAAACATAAACAGACTTATGTTCTAAATAAACAGACATATAAACATAAACACATTGCAGACTTCATGTTTCTATCAAAATTAACTTAATCTCTGACTCATTTTTCTAACAACAGGGTTTGAGAAGAGATTAAAGAAATCTTTTGTGCCACCCTAAATTTCATTTAGTCAACGCCCCTTAAAAAAACTCTTAATTTTGAAAGCGGAGTAAAACAATTGATAATTGACCTCTTGGTGTTTTAATATCACCTGCTACCATATTATCACATAATTCATATATTTTTTCATTCAGAAAGGGATAGGTGATACTTTCTGCCTTTAAAATCACTTACTGTACTAGACCACGTCCCAACCATGATGTGGAAAAAAACACACACCTGGAGTTAAAATTAATTAAGCACTCCCAACTCTATGAAGTCACCAGATAACGTTTTTAAGCTGAGATCATTTTGGTAATTAACTTATTTAAATGCATCAAATTGTTCTGCATCAGCTTATGTTAATATCTCAAAAAGGCGACCACCTACCCATAATGTAGGTGGTTTAATTACAAACATTGTTTAGCAAAGTCTAACTGGAATGATTCTTCTGTGGCAAAGAATGAACTCCTGAATCACTAATAAGAAAAACAATCAACTAAAGGGAGGAGTAAGTTTTGTAATTAAAATATCTGATGAGAAGGGAGTAGAATGCTGATCTTGTGATTGTTTTAAATTGTTTTCTGATGACTTGTTTCACATTAGTTTCTTTTTTTTTTTTTATCTCTGAGCTTTGTCAGATAATTAATTCTTTTTAGTTTAAGAATTTCAAAGCAAAATCGGCACATACTTCTTTTGTTACACATTACAGTCATCATCACTATCATATTATTAAGTAAAGAATGCAAAGCAGGGATTTGCAGATCATGGTTTGCGTAGGATTTTCTTGTGTCCCTTCTTTTTATATATCCGTTTTACTTAAGAAATATAAATAGTAATTTTTTTTGAAAATTTAAAATTTTAATGAAAGATTTAAAAGCAGAACAGTATCTAGCTTTTATTTAATAAAGTAAACATTTGAAATATATTTCGTTTTTTTTTACAGAAGGTTTTCATTGCACAGAACGTTCAATAAAACGTTCAATAAAATAATTCGGAATAATTTTCAAATTCGTAATCATCCATAATCATTCAAATAATTTTCAAATGTGACTCGAGGTTAAGTCCCTGTCGTACTACAATAACCTCAATGAATTCAAAATATTTATTCTCAATTTGATCGATATTTGACAAATAATCATGTATTAATACGTGCTTTAAATAATAATGTTTTGATATTTACATCATTTAATTATACATTTTTAAAAAATATTTTATGTTAATGAAATTTGGAATGTTCGTTGGAAATAGAGTAATTTTATCATAATATTTTATAACAAGGTTATTTCATTTTGTATGTCAGTTATTATGAATTATTATCTTTAATTAATATCTTTCAATATTGTAATACACCGCTGTAATAAAAGAAATACCAACTTGTAGATATTGTATAGTACCGATTACACAATCACTCAATGTTATACCCGTTTAATTATTTTTCTGTGTTTTCAGAAAACCCATTCAGGTGCGACTGCAGTCTGCATTGGGTGAAGACATACATCAAGACTGCCAAGAGTCACCAGTTCACAAAAGAACTGAAGGAACTGCGCTGCAAACCCGATGGCGAAGACCAAACACTTCAAGAGGTCCACCTGATGAAAACAGATTGCGACAAGTTCATGACTGCCAAGCAGAAGACACAAATCACCACTTCTCGCTCGGTGACTCAGCCTGTGAACCTAGTCCCGTACGAGATCCATGGACGCAAAAACAAAACACGCCAGACAGCGGCTGTCGTGACAGAAGATCTGTCTGTCGTGCAAGACAGCGAAGAACGAGAAGAGATGGTTGAAGAGATGGAAAAAAATCATGGCACGCCTGACCATGCTGCAACCCTTATCAGTGATGTTCGCGTTGTTGTATTTGTGGCTTTGTGGACGCTATTTTCAGTAAGATGGAGAAATGGCACATAATCGTATCTTGTGTTTGCATTTATAATGTAAATATGATCGAGTTGTCTAGATTAATGTACTTTGGTGAAAAATTCATTTGATGGACTTTCGAAAATATTTCGTGTCAAATGAATGTTATAAAATGTAACTATAATTTTGAATTTTTTTCTTAATTGATGAAGTATTGAAAATTACTTTAAAGCAAATATTACATGGATTGGACCTTGTTTTGGATATGTTTTTGCTTTGTATGAAAAATTGAATGTGTAAGTAAGCAATACACATGTTCCTCATGTCTTGAAATTGAAGTAAAATCTTTGCTGTAGATTTTAATTTCAGTGTATTTCTCATACTTCTATCTGGTAGAGAAACCTATTTTGGGAAAAATGGGAACTAGTTTTAAATGTAGAATTTTTAGATTCTATATAAAATTGTTTCTTTATACATAAATGATAAATGTATACATATTCCCTTCAACATCATTTGAAGCAGTGCTCCTTTTAGGATTTCTTGAGTGGCGATTTCTTTATAATTTTTTGATGGCTCGTGGTATTTCTCAAATCTAAATGAACTACAATTAACATATAAAATGCTGTTAGTAAAACTTCTTTTGGACAAAAAATTGTTTATCAAAAAATGACAAAATCATCAAATTAAAAAAAATTTAATTTCAGATTTTATTTTTTAAAATAGTAAATTACATCAATTTAACTGTTAAACCTACAACACTATAGATCTTAAATTAATTTATCAATTAAAAATAGAGTTAAATAGGCCCGATAACTAAGATTATAGAACATCCAAAGTATAATCATAATCATTTATTAGTATAAAAGAAGTCACGCAAATAAAGTTAATGCAAAAGTATGATTAATTCATTAGATTATATTTTATTAAAAACTAAACATTAAATGGTGTTAAAGATAGTAAGTATTTAAATTGTGAGATTAGCAAGATTGTGGAAAGGAAAACAAATGTCATTTTTGTTATATTTTATATCACTGTTGTTTCTTATTTCATCTAGTATTGCTTGAATTTCTCTGATTGTATTGTATGTGAACTATGTGTATATTCTTTTAAAACTTTATAGGGACATTTGAATTAGTATGAAAAGTTATTATTGTGTTAAAATGAATTAAAAGTAACCCTGGTTAATGTACTATACAGAAAGTGATAAAAATGTAATTATATACATTTTGAATTTTTTATGAGATAAATATTCCTTGTAAAATAATGATTAGTTGCTAAAAAACGATATATAAGTACATTTATTAATTTTAAATTCAAAATTTTTACCTGAATATAAACCAAATATTATTTGCTTATTAATTAAATAGTCAATTTTTTAAAAAAGTAGTTTAATAATTTAATACCGCTATATCAATTGCGAAAAATCTAATATTGTTTGAATTAATTTTTAATTAATTAAAATTAAATTAAAAAATAATTAAAATTAATTAAATTAATTTTTTTTTTAAATTTTTATTTAATTAATTTTATAGCAGTCAAAAAACGATATACACGTACATTTATTAATTTTAAATCCCAAAATTTGACTTGAATGTAAACCAAATATTATTTGCTTATTGATTAAATTGATAATTTTTTAAAAAAAAACAGTTTATTAATTTAGATTTTCCGCAATAGATATGGTATTAATATTTTTTTAATTAATTTTGATTAATTAAAAAAAAATAAAAAATTAATCAGAAAAATTAAAATTAAATAAAAATTAAAATTATAAAATTAATTAAAAAATTAAAATTAAACGAATTAATTTTCATTAATTTTTTATTGTTATTTAATTAATTTTATATCAGTCAAATACGATATATACGTGCATTTATTAATTTTAAATTTCAAAATTTGATGAATATAAACCAAATATTATTTTCTTATTAATTAAATTGATAATTTTTTAAAAAGTAGTTTAATAATTTAGATTTTCCGCAATAGATATAGTGGTATTAATAGTATAGTAATATTTTCCTACAAATTTAATTTAAAAATAAATTTTTAATAATTTAATGAATGAAAATGCGTCCAAAGTTTGTCTTTCATGTAAGTTGTTAGAAGTTATAGATTTTTTTATTTATTAAAATTTATATTTGTTCAATTATATGAACATTTCTAGTATTTTGATGGTAGCAGTTGTATTGATCGTGGCTTTACTGTCGAAATTTCACTTGTATACCTCAATTCTTTTCTTTGTATTTATTATTTAATAGAAACTTTTCTAAAATTAATTTGAAAAAAAAAAAAAAAAAAAAAAATTTGGTGTATTTTAATCTTAACTATTATATTGAGTTTAATTTTAAAGGTGAAGAATTTTACCTTGCTTGTATTATGTGTGAATTATTTCCACCAATTCTGGAAATTTCTGTATCATTTCAAAATATATTTTGTTAATAAAAAGAGTGAAAATCAATTTATTTTCAGATTTTTAATTAAGTAGAACTTTAATAAAATGACTTTTGAATTCTGACAAGTGTTATAATGCCATTTACATGTTTCTTTAATTCTTCTAATTCTCAGAAATTTTGTATTAATTACATAAAACACGATTTCAGGTTTTCGATTTCGTCTGTTTTTGCATGTGATTTTAAATACTGGTGCCGGTCTCTATTGAAAAGAGTTTTTGAGGAATCGTATGCAGTTGGTCTTAATGCCTTCAATTTTGATGCTGATATTTTTGCCACAAGGAATGCAATTTTAAACCATCTTGGACTAACTACTAATCTTAATAAAGCACTTATCTTTTTGACTCCCAAGCTGCAATCATGGCAACTGTCTCCTATACACCTATGATTGCTTCCTTTTTGAAGAGGTCAAGATAAATCCGTCCAATACAACTGCTTCTGGCTGGAGATTGTTTTTCAGTGGATTTCCAGCCATTGCTTGGTGCCTGGAAATGAAAAGGCCGACCTCTTGGCAAAACATGGTTGTAAGTTACTAAAGTCACAATTTCCTTTATCTTTTCATCAATTGAATTCTGAAGAAAAGAAGAAAATAGACCCTTAAAAACAAACTCCTTTCAACTGATAAAATATGGAATATACTTGTTTCATCACCCATCCCAATGGACTTACCCCGTGCAGTTTTTACAGCAAATTTCCGACTCTCGATAGGACATAATTTTCTTAATAAGCCATGGACTTTTTGCATTTGACAACATGTACTGCAGTTCATTTTATGGCTTTTAATTCTGACAACTTTGCCAAGGATATATTTAATTGAGCTGCTAGACTTCTTATGGCACATATCGCTACAATTTGATGTAGGAAAAAAAAATTAAACACGATTTATTTTGTTTGCATTTATTATAAGAACTGAAATTAAATGAATTAAAATGTTTTTAAACTTATGAACTTCTGACAAAATCTAATTTCTTTGAGAGAAATTAGCATAATCATCCACATTTGAATATGAATAAATTAAAGACATAGTAGTATGATTATAAAGCGCTATTCTAGATTAAAGGTTGTTCATAAATTATCTTTAAAGGTTACCTTGATAGCAAATATTTGTGTTGGATTTGCACAAACTAAGATTAAGAGCTACGACATAGGTAAACAAATAAAAGTATATCTTTTGTACAGAATATAGGTGAAATAAAAGAACACGTTATCTAAGGTTATTATTCCTTTGTAGTTGAAGTATTTCTTCGTGCCAAGTCAAACACTAATTACCATTTGAATTTTTCTTTACCTGTTAGAGAATAATGTTGAATTTTATAGTGTCTTGGAATAAATAAATGATTCACAAGAAAGGCAATGGTTGTTTTATTTCTCTTGAATTTTTTTCAAGACTAAACCAGTCTTGAATAAGCATTGTAAATGGAAAAATGTGAGGAAATTTTATTTTTTAACCTTAAAAGCGTATGTACTTACTAACCTTTTGTTATTGTTAAATTAGCCTTTAAATAAGCATTTTGAAAAGAAAAATCCTTTATCGAAATATATATTTTAATAATAATATATAAACTTATTATAAAGCAATATATTTATAAAGAAACGAGGAATTACTGTGTCAATGTCTATCCTATAATATAAATTTGTTTTGTTTGAATTTTTTTTTTTAAGTTTTTGCCTAAATAACGCATGTTTATTTTATCAAAGTTATCAATTTAAGTCAGATGTTTTTAGCACTTCAATGTTGCAAAACAGTTTTCCGATTATTCAAACAAATCTGATTTGAATTTAATAAAATGGTTTTAAATTAATGTAACACATGGAGAACAACACACCATGGAGCGCTTGTCATTGCTTTTCTTGGTCTACTTTGATTGGTCTTTCTTGGTCTGTTGGCTTATCTTGGTCATTGATCTGATTGGTCTAAATCACTGGATAATTTTCGTTTTGAAAATCTTACAATAGATAATTTTTGATGACAAAAGCTTTCACTTGCTGTAAAACTATTGAACAAACATTAAAATAGTGATGCATAGCATTGGAAGTCTGAGGGTGGCATGTGTGTATGTGACTCATCCTCACAGTTCTGCAGAGCGGGGATGGAGATCCCATGAGTAGTCTGCTCCTGGATGAAAGTAAAGGTTCAGCTTCTGTTGTGATGAAGCAACCCATAGATAGAAGTCTGACTTGGCTCTGAGTCGCTGAAAAATGCTTTTACAGTCATATTAGACAGGGACCTACGGTTTAATGTGGATTCGAACTACTAAAAACATCCATGGCACAGCTGGAACTCGAACCCGAAGCCTGTATCACTCGGCCATCAGGCCCCGTGTGGCTTGTTATCATTGTAATTTAATGCTTAGCAGTAGCACTTAAACATACAAATTCATTGACTAGTGCGAGACAAGCACATTCAAATGAAGTTAAGCAAAAAAAACAGCATGTAAGATCAGAATGCAAAACTAAATAAATTGTCAAAAGTCAACACTAGTCAGCCAGTACGGTGATCTTGAAGTTTCTGTCTTGCCTACCTGTATCTATCATAAAAATGACTAGACACCTCACGATATTCTTTAAGATGCGATGCATCCATAACAGTATCTCTCCCACATAATACACAATTAGGGAACGGAAAGATGTCGAATCTAAATAAATGTCGTCAAGGCAATCATGCCATTAATCTTTAAAAATCTGAAATTCTTTCAAAAATTAACAATTATATTTTTAATTAAATGATCGTATAATGAGATAGGCAGCGATTTGTGCATTCCTGCTTTAGAACACTTTAATTTAATACAAAACAAGGCACATCAAACTTTAGTTAATATTTTGATTTAATTTATAAGCGAAATCTTGTTGCAGTAATTCATTATATGTTTTATGGAATTTCTAAAAGCACTCTCCATTTTAAATAAAATAATTATAATAGTTGACAAAATAACATATCAAGAAACCCAAGATTGTTTGCTTTAACATATATTTTAACACTGCAGCTGAGAAAAGTTTAGTTAACAATCTCTTCACCCCAAGGGGAGATATATTTTGAACAACCCGTGTCCACACTTCACCCGGAGAAAAAGTATATTTCGCGCATCCCGTGCATACTTGAGTATCGGGTTTTCGTGGAATTCGAATTCTTCCACGAATCTATAATTATATATCTTTAAGTTTGTTAAATATTGCCTGTCTCTAATTGTTTATGTGTGGTATTAATGCGTGTGTAAATAAAGCTACGAGTTCTCAAACCTGTGTCTCAAATGTCAACTCAACCACACCCAATTACAATGGAGAGTTGCTCCAGCCCACAACACTATAGCACAAATATTTCAGTCATAAACGCTAGAAAATCAAAAAAAATAAAAGCCATAAGACAAATTAGTTTTGTGTTTGGTTGCTTATAATAAATACTAAAACACTAAATAATGATTCTAAAACACTTACACCAATGCTAAAACTAAATATTAAAACACTTATTAAACCAATGTAATGTCATCATGCATCAAGTTCATTATTTCCTTTTTTTATACTGTATCATTTACTTTGAATTAGCATAATATTTACTTTTACTTTGATTAATCAATGCAGTTTCAAGTGGCTGTTTTTCTCTTGCGCGGGCCGCTGTTTACACAAGTTTGTGCAAAAATAAAAGTACGAACATATTTTAAGGCATGAAGCTTTAAATAGTCTTTACTCAAAGTTAACTGAAAATAATTGAATCATCATGTTTATCTTGAGCAAGAACAAAGAGTTCTTTATTTTTAAATGAGTTTTTCATATTTTTGTAAGATTGTAATTTTTAGATTGTAATAAATTTAAAGGACATAAGGAAATAGTAGCACTTCAACCATACTTTTAAAGTTAATAATAATTCATGATTTGAAACTGTGAATTATAATATCTCATAAACATTAAACACAATTCTTATTTTTATCAATATCTGATTATATTATATATTTATGTTATATTTATTATATTAACTTTTTATGTTGTATTATATATTTATTTTGAGCAAGAACAAGTAGTTCTTTATTTTTAAATGAATTTTTCATATCTTTGTGCAATCGGAATTTTTAATTTGCATTAAATTTAAAGGGCATAATGAAATAGTACCACTTCAGGCATACCATTAAAGTTGTAATGATAATATTCCTGATTTAAAACTAGGAATTATAATACCTCTTAAATATTAAACACAACTCTTATTATAAATTAAATTATATTTCTTTTAATCTAATAATTAAGAATTATAATTAATTAATGATATAAGAAAGCATAAAATAGATTTACTTTCTCAGCTTGCTTGCTTTTACCATACTAAATTTTTAATTATTATTAATTAATCTATTTTTTTATTAAATTCAAAATTATTAAGTGATATTTTTCAATTTTAATTTATTAAGTCTAAACTTTAATCAGTGTTTTCTCCAATTTTTTAAATCTTTAAATTGATATTAGCATAAATGAATGATAATAATTGGGTATTGCACAATTTATGATATGAAATAAATATGTACTGAACTTTAAAAAGGGGAAGTTTAAATGCCTTTGTAATAGAAAATATTAAAATTACTTTTTAAATTGTGTTAATGATACAATAAGGCTAAAAAATAAATTTTAATCTGAACTACAGGAGATAATTATTATTATTATTATTTTTAAATTTGTGGTGAGATCATTATAATAGGTTTAAAGTCATTATGAAAACTTGCGGAAATGATGTAGCAAACACGTCACTTATTACTGACTTCTTTTAACATTTATTTCAAAACAAAACAAAACAAAAAAAAAAAAAACCCACTAATTATTGATCTGTAAAAAATACACAATTGTTTACTTCAACTCTACCTAAAAGATACGTTAAACTAGAAGTCCAGGTATAATTAGCCTAAAGTGTGCACAAAATGACCACAGAGCGACAAACCCAAGCAAATTCAAGAGAAAATTCAAAATTATTCAGTGATAGTGTTTTCAATTTCAATTTATTAAGTCTAAACTTTCATGAGTGTTTCCAATTTTTGTAATCTTTAAATCGATATTAGCATAAAGAAATGATGACAAGAGGGTTTTGTATAATTTATGATATAAAATAAATATCTACTTGACTTTAAAAATCCTTAATAAGAGTTTAAGTTGAAATGCTTATGTAACAGAAATTATTAAAATTATAAATACACTAAGGCTTAAAAATAAAAAATAAATATTAATTATTAATACACTAAGTCTTAAAAATAAATTTCAGCCTGGACTACAAGAGCGAAATTATTATTATTATTATTTAGATTTGTGTTGAGATCATTATAATATGTTTGAAGTCATTATAAAACTGGCGGAAATGATGTAGAAAACACATCACTTATCACTGACTCTATAAAAAACTACAAAGTTTTTTACTTCAATTCCACATAAAAGATAAGACAAATTAAAAAATAGGGAAATTATTATTATTAAGAAAAATTATTAAGTGATATTTTTTTCCAATTTCAAAATTTACTAAGTCTAAACTTTCATCAGTGTTTCAACTTTCATCTACGGGACTTTAAAAGTACTTTAAAAAGTTTGAACCTAAACTACAAGAGATAATAATAATTATTATTTTTTTTTGCGATTTTTGGTGAGATCATTATAAAAGGTTTAAAGTCACTATAAAAACTTGCGGAAATGATGTAGAAAACACATCACTTATCACTGACTTCTTACATCATTTATTCCAAAGCAAAAATAAAAAGCCCTAATTAATGCTACACAAAAATCACACGATTTTTTACTCCAACTCCACCTAAAAGATAGTCTCCAAAAAGACTATTAGCTTCCGGGATTATGGAGCTTTTAAAATATCTCAGTAACTTCCGCGAATAGAATATTTCCGGATTTGAAGAGCGAAATAATATTAATATTAAAAAAAAAAAAAAAAAAAAAAAAAAAAAAAGAAGACGAAAGTGAAAACATTTCAAAATGATGCGTGGCTCTTCAATCATCTGCTGGAGTCTTCTTCTTGAGAGGAACTTTTTCCCAAAAACTTTATCGCCCTAACGTATCTGTTTCTTTGAATAAAAAAAAGACACCGGCTTCAACACTGATGCCTTGTAAGTTCCTTCCTATGCGACCTGCAGGGTTAACGTAATTAGAGGTATATTAACGAGACAAACATTGGACTGGAGCCAAATGGTGGGAGAAACACTAGAACTTGTCACTTGCAGCTCTCACCGGCTTTTGTCGGTTTTTGGTTCAGCGTTGGTGATTGTTTGACACAATTGGATAGTGTGTTTCTGAGTTATTGAGAACACTGAATAATTTTCTACAATCTTTGTAAAAATTATATATTTATTGATGTATAAATAAATAATTTGCGAATTGTGTACCGATCGTTTTATTTTTTATAGGAAAAAAATGTTTTTGATTGCTAATCTACCAAAGATTCAGTTTTTGATTTAGTGTTGGTGATTGTTTGACACAATTGATAATGTGTTCTGAATTATGGCTAACATTGAATAATTCGCTAAACTCTTTGTAAAATTAATCAAGTTACTAAGTCTTTATATTTATTGATATATAAATAAAAACTATACGAATTAATTGAATACCGATCGTTATATTCTTTGTTGTTAATCTACTAGAGACTCAGTTTTTGATTTAGTGTTGGTGATTGCTTGACACAATTGGATAGTATGGCGAACACTGAATAATTTGCGAAAATCTTTGTAAAAATAATCAAGTTATTAAGTTTTTAAATTTATTGATATTTAAATAAAAACTACAAGAATTAGATGAGTATTGATCGTTATATTCTTTTTATTGTTGATCTACTAAAGACTCGGTTTTGGTTTAGTGTTGGTGATTGTTTGACACAATTGGATTGTGTGTTTCTGAATTATGGAGAACACTGAATAATTTGCTAAAATCTTTGTGAAATTAGGTTTTTATATTTATTGATATTTAAATAAAAACTAAAAATTACTAAACAATTTATTATTAATAATAAAATATTTCTTTAAAAAATAGTTTTTTTTATTGTTAAGCTATCAATTTAATGTTAATCGGTTTTTGGTTTAGTGTAGGTGATAGTTTGAGACAATTGGATAGTGTGTTTCTGAGTTATGGAGAACACTGAATAATTTGTTACAATCTTTGTTAAATAAAGTTTTTATATTTAACGATATTTAAATAAAAACTAAAAAATATTAAACTATTTGATATTAATAATAAACTATTAAAAATTACTTTTTTTTTTGTTAATCGGTTTTTGGTATACACTGAAGTGACAAAAGTCATGGGATAGCAATATGCAAATTTTCAGATGGCAGTAGCATCGCGTAGAACAGGTATAAATGCGCAGTGCTTTCGCAGAGCTTTCATTTCTGTTCAAGTTATTCATGTGAAGAGGTTTTGACGTGATGATGACCGCACGACAGGAATTAACAGACTTTGAACGCGGAATGTTAGTTGAGCTAGACGCATGGGTCATGCCATTTCGGAAATCGTTAGGGAATTCAACATTCCCAGATCCACTGTGTCAAGAGTGTGCCGAGAGTATGAAATTTCAGGCATAACATCCCACCATGGACAGCGCAGTGGTCGACAGCCTGCACTTAACGACCGAGACCGGCGACGTCTGCAAAGAGTCGTAAATTCTAACAGACAAGCAACACTGCGTCAAATAACCGCAGAAATCAATGTGGGACGTACAAGGGACTTGTCTGTTAGAACTGTGCGGAGAAATTTGGCTTTCTTGGGCTATTCCAGCAGAAGACCGACTCGAGTGCCTTTACTGACAGAACGACATCGCTTGCAGCGACTCTCGTGGGCACGTGAGCATATCGGTTGGTCCCAGATGAATGGAAAACCGTGGCCTGGTCCGATGAGTCACGATTTCAGTTGGTAAGAGCTGATGGTAGGGTTCGAGTGTGGCGCAGACCCCACGAAGCCATGGACCCAAACTGTCAGCAAGGCACTGTTCAAGCTGGTGGTGGCTCCGTAATGGTGTGGGCTGTTTTTTCATGGAATGGACTTGGTCCTCTGGTGCGACTGGACCGAACATTGACTGGAAATGCTTATGTTCAGCTACTTGGAGATCACTTGCAGCCATTCATGGACTTCATGTACCCAAACAACGATGGGACTTTTATGGATGACAATGCGCCATGTCACCGGGCCACAACTGTTCGCGATTGGTTTGAAGAACATTCTGGACAATTCCAACGAATGATCTGGCCACCTGATCTCCCGGCATGAATCCCATCGACCATTTATGGGACATCATCGAGAGGTCTGTTCGTGCCCAAAATCCTGCACCATCAACGCTTTCACAATTATGGACGTCTATCGAGACAGCATGGCTCAATATTCCTGCAGAAGACTTCCAACGATTTGTTGAGTTCATGCCCCGTCGAGTTGCTGCACTTCGCCGGGCGAAAGGAGGGCCGACACGATATTAAGAGGTATCCCATGACTTTTTCACTTCAGTGTAGTGTTGGTGATTGTATGACACAATTGAATAGTGTGTGCATTTTGGAGAACATTGAATAATTTGCTAAAATCTTTGTAAATTAGGTTTTCATATTTATTGATATTTAACTAAAAACTGAAAATTACTAAACTATTTATTATAAATAATATATTATTTTTAAATGTTAATCTATCAATTTATTGTTAATCGGTTTTTGGTTTAGTGTTGATGATTTGACACCATAGGACAGTGTGTTTCTAAATTATGGAGAACACTAAATAATTTGCTACAATCTCTGTAAATTAGGCTTTCATATTTATTGATATTTAAATAAAAACTAAAAATTACTGAACTATTTATTATAAATAATAAACTATTAAAAACAAATTTTTTTTATTGTTAATCTATCAATTTACTGTTAATCGGTTTTTGGTTTAGTGTTGGTGATTGTTTAACATACTTGGACATTGTGTTTCTGAATTATGGAGATTACTGATTAATTTGTTATTAACTTTGAACAAATTTTATATTTATTGATGTATAAATAAATAATATGCGAATTCATTGTGTATCGATCGTTTTATTTAGTATCGTACCTTTTATAGGGAAAAATGTTTTTTAATTGTTAATTTACTAAAGACTAGGATTTTGGTTTAGTGTTGATGATTGTTTGACATTGGTAGTGTGTTTCTGAATTGGAAATGGACATCAAATAATTTTACTAAAATCTTTTGTAAAATTAAGTTTTTGTATTTATTGATATTTAAATAAAAACTATACTAATTGATTACCGATCGTTGTATTCTTTGTAGGAAAAAAAATAATTTTTTATTGTTAATCTACTAAAGACTCAGTTTTTGGTTTAGTGTTGGTGATTTAGTGATGTTGATATTTAGTGTTGGTGATGTTGTTTAGTGTTGGTGATTTGATGTTTTTGGTTTAGTGTTGGTTGTTTTGACGCAATTGGATAGTGTGTTTCTGAATTATAGAGAACACTGAATAAAATAAGATGCGTTACGCAATACGAATTAACTGATTACCGATCGTTATATTCTTTATAGGAGAAATTTTTTTATATTGTTAATCTATTTAAGACTGACGTCGAGAAAAAGCAACATTAGATAAATTATTTCTTTATCATATGTGGACATGATTTTATTCAGATTAGAGGTCCGTGGCGTCTCCAAAATAGTGAAGCTAGAAAATAAAAAATAAATCCTAAATCTAGCTTTTTAAATAGTTGTTTTGATATAGAATAATATGGTTATAACATTCGTTTAATTTGAAACAAAAATCGTTTAATTTGAAAAGCCAACAAGAACGAAATAATTTATAAGATTTAAAAATTATTATTTTCGAATAAGTTTTTGAAAGAATGCATGCTTACTTTCTGGTAAAGAAGTACATGACTGTCTTGGGATTTAAAAAAATATCCAAATAAAAAGACAAAAAATGTAAACAATTGTAATCGGCTGGTCCAATATACACGTTACCCATAAAATTTAGAATTTAATTTAAGAATGAACAGCATGTAAGCAATTTATATAATTACATAAGCAACAAACAAAGAAAGAAAAAGTATCAGTAAATCATATACAGGTAATAAATTATGTTCAACATTTATCGTTCAAAACTGAAAAAAAGAAACCAGCTTAAATATAAAAAAAACTATAGAATTCGAAATTATTTTATAAAAAGCACTTGAAAAATTTTAAATATAAAAATAAACCAATAAGAATCGTTGAAAGTGATCCAGACATCGCTGAGCTACTTTCCCCCAAACAATACCTATATATTTTATGGGAAATAAATAAATGTGTAAGTTATTATTTAAAACTGTTTTATTCTTCGCGCAACACGATAAACTTTCTTTTTAGAAACATTAATTTAAAAATAAACGCTGATTTTTGCGTGATTTTATTTATGTCCGTTTTAAAAACTGAAAGCATGAGTTGGAATCAGTAGTATTGCATCACGTGCAAACTCACGTATGTGTAAACACGTGCAATAAAAAATATGTGTAATCACGTGCTTTGTATTTCATTTTCAATTGTCTGGTTTTCAAAATCTAAGCAGAGTATTGTTTAAATTTCTTTAAAATAATGTCCTGTCTTGTTAAAATAATGTCCATCAGTTTATGCTCATAAAAAAGTTAATTTTTAGCATCATTTAACACACTTTCTCTGTCTGAATTTGGTAATGTGTCTTGTATTATTTGAACAATGGCTTTTTCATCAAATTCTGGAGTAATCAAATTTTGTGTAATATTCCTATCGCTATTGAATTTGATAATTCTTAAAATATTTTGACGAATAGGGATTGCAAGTGAAGTAAATTGCAAACAATATAAGAACTCCCAGTTCACCACATTTTTGCGACTTATCGTTTAATTGGGGCAATATAAAAGTTGTCAAGTAAAAATGGCCCCTATTTTTGTGATTTGGCAAACATATAGCATCTTTTCTCGCTGATAGTAGCAGAAATTTTAATAAAGAAAACATGAAGGTTCAAAACATTTTCCATATATCAAAAACATCTTATGAAACATACAATGCTGTCCTGCCAATGTTATGGACATGAGTGTAAATAACGAGCCTATCTCCATATGGCTCTTCTGTGAGTTTAGACTGGTTTGAGTCATTTTTCTATGTACATGTTTGTCCCCTCGTGATTTTTCTTTTCGCTTGCTTTGTATTCAATTAACGGCGAATCATGATTATGTCAGCAATCCTGATAGCTTTTTATATTTGTGGTGAGTTGTGGTGGTAAGAAATAACAAAGGAACGAAATACAATTTAAGTTTTCTAATTTAGTTTTAAGCTTAAAAGTCCAAAAATCTTGGGTGTCACATGCTTTTTAGTAGATTTAAGGAAACCAGAAAGACCTTAATTAAGAAAATCTAAATCCAATCATGTTGAGAAAATTCAAAGAACTCGGCTGTAATATGAGTCATATGAGTCCGAATATTCATTTTCTACAACCGACTTTAATTTTTTTCCTAAACATTTTTGATAAATGAGTGAAAAACACAATCAGTGTTTCCAGCAATGTATTATGATGGCAAAACAATATTCGAGAAACTCCACATAGCCGTTAACCTTTACTGATAAAAGTGTAAGAAAATACAATTCTTTAGATTTCTATGAGGGAGGCACAGTAGCTTCCCCAACTTACACCCTAATAATGTTGAAAAATTGATTAATAAGTATATTAATCAATTCCCTTTATTCCATATGCGCTTATCACCTTACTGCACTGATTTTAAAGTTATAAAAAGCCAAAAGTCAAATTTAAAGGAAAATAGTCAGTTATAGGAGAAAAGTGATTAAATAATTGGAATGAGTAGCCAAAAATATAAAAAAAAACAATATGAATAAAAATATATATGATATAAACCAATATATACCAATAATTATGATAATATATAATAATAATAATAATTTCATTTAATGTATCATAATATATATCAATATATTATGAAAGAAAAAATTTTTACAAAGTATATTTTTGTTGGCCTGTGTAACTGTTTTTTTTAAAGTCCATATACATATTAACACTGAAACGGAAAAGATGCAAAATTATATGTTCATCAATTTTATTTCTCTTTTAACATCGATTATAAAACTTCTAGAAATGCTCATTTGCTTGGAAGAGATTGTAACTTATATTTGTTTCATGTAATCTAATTTCCTTAACCAATGAATACAAATTAAATGTATGGCTCTCAGCTGAAATATAAAGAACTAGTTAGAGTTTTTCCAGATGCTATTTGACAGTTTGTTTACAAGCAAATATGTGCATAAATAAATCATTAGAGGTAATTTCATTTGTAGGAATAAAAATGTAACCCTTAAACTAAAATAATGGCTGTAATAAAATAATGTCTCTCTCTGTATAAATGTATCGTTTATTATTTATAATCTGAATATTTTTCTATTTGTACGTTTTCATGTTTTTTAAATAGTCTTCTTTATTATATAAATGGTAGATGACGATATGTATTTCAATTAGAAATTCCTTGTAAATCATATCATGGTGAGTTTGTTTTCTTTCGTGACAAGTTGTATTTTTATTAAAAACTAATAGGGAAATACGAATAAGATTATAGAATACGAATTGACCCTTTCGTATCTGCTTTTTCTTAGTCTTCAAACACATTATATACTCATGTAGTGTTATCTAATACAAAATGGTCAACTTTATCGTATTTATTGATTTACATTCAGCAGTGTAAACGTCACTGCTGCAATAAAAACAATTATTTTATTACATACGTTGCCGTATAATAGTAACAACAGCCAAAAATCTGTGCATCGCTACCATTGTTTATATATATATATGACTCTGTGCAATGGTTTATGAGTCCACAGAGTTTTACTGATTTCTTTATACTGGAAAATGTTACGCTGGCCATATGCCATAATAAAATAATTATAGCAAATTCAGATAATATTCATAGAATAATTGTTTATTTAAAAGAACTCACAAAGTAATGGTAATATTGCTTACAACTGTAACGTTGGTTTGCAATTAGTTAAATAAGTAAGAGGCAGCTTAAAATACACAACAAAATAAGTCAAAATAATAATAATTAAATAAAATATTAAAAATAGTAGCGAATTTGCTGAAAATGTGAAAGCCTGCAAGTTTTGAAAAAGAAAATAAACAAAAGGAAAAGGGAATTTATGTACCCTTTAAACAAATAATATGTTTAACTTTTTTTTTTTTTAAATTTTGGAACAATAAAACGGTACACATCCCACTAGTTGAACACCTCCAACAAAAACGCAATATTGCTTTTTTAGAAATAGGCAATTGAAATAAAGTAATGCTTTTCGAGAGGATTTACAATGGTAACTGCTTTTCATGTGGATGTTGTTTTTGGAAAAAATTCTAACTAGGATATCCGACTGTCCATATATAATCTCTAGTGGGTCTAGTTTTTCAACACTGTAACTGCAGTTCATCTATGGAGGAATCATTTCTCCTTTCGGTAATATCAGGTCATGAATGAAGTTGCCAATAGATTTTTGACAATGGTAACTGCTTTTCATGTGAATGTTGTATTGGAAAATTCCAACTAGGACATCCGACTGTCGATATATAATCTCTAGTGGGCTTACTTGTTTTTAAAAGTGATGGTAGTACATGGAGGAATCGATTCTCCGTTCACTATTATTAGTCCATGAATGAGATTTCCAGTCTTGACTTATAATTTAAAAGGTCCTGAAATGGTCGATTAGATTCAAAAGCAATTATTTATTGTAAATCCTTTTGTACGATTAATTATTGATTTGTGCTGAATGAAAAACCTTAAATGAAATACAAAAGTGTAAACCCATCTCAGATTAAAAATAATACAAATAACAAACACAAATCATAACATTACACTTTATAAGTATATGCTAATTATCACATAGTGGCTTAAAAATAATAATTATGTACGTCTAAGCATGTGTTTAAAAGTAACTCTATGGCAGATTTAAAAGTATTAAATTTTATGGCCCTCACGAATATCAGACCGAATCATTCGATTTATTATTACTGTTTACTTTACGAAAATTGCTTTCTAATTTTAATGTGAAACACTCTAAAGAGTTATTTTTTTAATATTAAAGCGACGTTTCGGCTCATTTACTGCTTTCGTTAAAAAAATTAATCATCTCAGCAACTTTCGTGATAATAATCGCAATGAAAAGATGCAAGGGGCACATCAGATTAGATTGAAAAATAAAAATAAATCCAGATGTTTTAAAAGGCAAAAAAAATGTTTTTTTTTTTAAATGCGTTTTACTTAGTATTTTTATGGTACCATTTGAAGTAATTAATTTTCCAATGTCATCACGAACTTAATTTGACAGCAAAATATATCTTTTCATCAAAAATTAAGTCACTGGATTTTAAAATTATGGTTTTCTAACTGAACCGGAATGCACTTCTGCAATGAAATAAACTTAAAAACGAATTTTGGAAAGCGATGAAATAAATAAATAAAAATATTTCTTGCATAATATGAGGGTTTTATTAAAGTACTGTACTGTAAAGTACTGTTTCCCATATGCTGCTGATGGATTAAATGTAAAGCATGATGCATGAAAAAAAAAAGAACAACTGTATTAATTAGATAATTATCAAAAAATAAATGGGTACATTTCTTATATAGAAGCCTTGGCGTTGTTTGGCGCATTGGTGAAAGGAGGAAAGCCAGTTAATGAACTCAGCTACTTCTGACAAATAGAGCACCGTAGTTTCTCTCACGCTCAGTTTGCTATAGGCTGTATGATATGGATAATATTTAGTACACGGGTGTCCAACAAAAATTAAATAATCTTATAGAAGACTTTTCTAATTTTATTTAAAAAAAAATTCTTAATAGTAGTTTTTTTCTTAATGTAACCATAACGATATGCGAGTTTTAAATTTTTGATATTAAATATTTGTTCCTTTTTGTCATTGTGGTTGTTTGCATGTAATAAATCTAAAATATTTAGGCGATAATACTTTATTTTGGGACATTCACATTACTCCTGTTTGCACTATTTGTAATGGAAATAAACTGAATAAGTGCCAAAACTTTTGTCATGCTTAGTTTAATAATAAAGAATAAAGTAACAGTGACACAAAGCTAAAACAAGTAACAACTGTCAAGTAATCAGATGACAGTGAGATCATCCCTTACATTTTTAACCATGTTATTCCACTCTTCAACTGCACTTATTTAAAAAAAATAAAGGTTCCATCCAACTTGTGTAGACATAACAGAATCTTCGACTGATACAACAGCACAAGTAAAACACACACAGAATTCCATCCACAACACTAAGTTAACTTAACAACACTTTAAACCCAAAAGAGACTTATTTGATCTTGATGGCAGGTTTGAACAAAAAAAGATAACTTTAAAAGAACTAAGAACTACATTTTCAAATTTTAAAGAACTGTTTTAGAATTTTAAAAGATTTTTCTAATTTTGTTTAAAAAAATTCTTATAAGCAGTTTCTTTCTTTGTATAACATTAATTATATGCGAGTTTTAAATTTTTGACATTAAATATTTGTTGATTTGTTATCATTATTCTTCTATTGGTGGTTTGCATGTAATGAAACTGAATATATTTTTCGATAATACTTTATTTTGGGGCATTCACATTACTCATATTGATACTTTTTTTTTTAATGGAGAAGAACTGGATAAATGTCAAATCTTTTACCATATTTAATTTAATAACGAAAATTTAAGTGTCGACACAAAGCCAAAACAACAACAACAACAACTGTCATGTAATAAAAAGATTGTGAGATCACCTTTTTACATTTTTAACCATAAATTATTTTGCATTGTTATTCAACTCCTCAATTACATTTATTTAAAAACTCCAGCTTGCGTAGACATAATAGAAACTTCGACTGATATAGCAGCACAAGTAAAAACACATAGAACACCCAAGTTTAAAACTTAGCAATTGTTCAAAACTTCCTGGTAATTTTAAAGCAACAAACATTTTACTGCCCGTACATATTTTGTCGTCAAATTGTCGACTGGGTTTATTAAATAAACGGCAAAGCAAACGGTTTTTTTATAGTGGAAGGATTATTAATAGCTTTATAGATATCATAATTAAAAGGGAACCCTTTAGCGGAGGTAATTTGGCAGATAGTGATATTTTATAAAGTTTCATGCGTTTTTAAGAGTTAGTTAAGTTAGTTTTAAGACTAAGTTAGATTTAGTTGCAAAGGATCCTCACTGGACAAGTTCACGTGAGGATTGGAAGAAAAATAGCAATATAAAGAAAAAGTTTGTAATCCCTGGTCATGGTAGAATTTATATTTATAAGTGGATAGAGTCTTCTGAAGGCATCACATTACTCCTACCCACACTATTTGTAATAAAAAATAAACTGAATAAGTCACAAATCTTATATCATGTTTAATTTAATAATAAAGAATAAAGTGACAGTGACACAAAGCCAAACCAAGCAACAATAATTGTCATGTAATAAGATGACAGTGAGATCATCCCTTACATTTTTAACCATGTTATTCCACTCTTCAATTGCATTTATTTAAAAAAAAAATCCAGCTTGCGTAGACATAATAGAATCTTCTATTGATACAACAGCACAAGTAAAAACACACAGAACACCAAGTTTAAAACTTAGCAAACGTTAAAAACTTCCTGGTAATCTTAAAGAAACAAACTTTTTACTGCCCGTACCTATCTTGTCGTCAAATTGTCGGCTGGGTTTATTGAATAAACGGCAAAGCAAACGATTTTTTTATAGTGTTTCTTCCAAGGGCACCCAACAGTAAAGGCTCTAGAAAATCCTCTTGAGCGCGGACCATTTAAAATATAATTTAAGGCCTTCCAAAATGACATCGTTGGATGCAGAATTGTTATAATGACTTAACTGTTTTAAGCTTAAGCGGCATTTGCGTTTCTTTTGAG
Source organism: Caerostris extrusa (assembly GCA_021605095.1). Taxonomy (NCBI): domain Eukaryota; kingdom Metazoa; phylum Arthropoda; class Arachnida; order Araneae; family Araneidae; genus Caerostris; species Caerostris extrusa. Next base: position 53,271 of record BPLR01006421.1, read on the forward strand.
CTGTGTCAGCCAGTATGAAAAGATAATAGCAGTTTCAACTCCCTAAACATGTCAGTTTTTTTGTCAGAAATTAACTTGTAAATTCTGCTTAGTTTGAAGTTTAACCTTCACACTAACTAATTTAACAGAAGAACTTGATAAGTTAGACAGTAACATGAGTGTGATAATGTGCCATGAATATTTCTTCTTGATGAGAGACGTAACATGATGACCAGTAATTGAAATTTATGTTCTAGTTTAGCTGATTGTTAACTATGATTCATCTTGTGTATATTTCGTAACATGTGTCTGTCTGTTCTATTAAAACATCTTAAATGGTTATTTAATTGTTTAGTTTATTTATTTTTTATTTCAAATTTTTGGTCAATGTTATTCCTTTAATAAGATTAAATCTATAAATATGAGGTTTAGGGTTCATTTTTTAATTGTGATTTCTTTTCTATACTATTTTTTTCATGAAGAAATATTTTAGCAAAATACTGAGGAAAATAATACAATATATAAATACAATATATACAATGAAGCTTTATATATAAAATAATACAATTTATACAATATACAAAATTGCTTTATATATAAAATAATACAATATATACAATATACAAAATTGCTTTATATATAAAATAATACAATATATAAATTAATACAATATTAAATTTAAATTTCAAGTTAGTTCGATATTCTAAATTGTAAATTCAATAAAGTTTAGAGGTAATGCTAAATTTACATGTAAAATTCATCCGACCTCAATTTTTTTTCTTTTATTAATTTTTGCCCATTTTGAATGTAAAGGATTAATAAAGCTAATAGAAGTTGTAATATTAATGTTGCATATTTTAATGATATTATTTACAGTTCTATGAGAGCCTCAATGGCCGAATGTAGCTCTCGGTGCCACAGATTTCGGGTTCGAGTCCAGCGGTGCCATGGATGTTTGTGGTTCAGAATCCACTTTAAGCCGTAGGTCCCGGTCACATAAGAGCGTCATGGAGTAAAGTTAGACTTCTACCTACTGGTGGTCCATCACAACAGAAGCTACCCCTTTACCTTCCATCCATGAATACTATGTCCGTCCCGCACTGCAGGACACTGAGGACTAGTTACAACAACAGTTCTTTGAATGCCCGACTCGCTTCTCAGTGGCAATGCGCTTCGCTAATGAGCATTAAGGCTCGTTCCCACCGAGGCGTGAGCCGTTTAAGCTTTTGAAGCGTTGACCATCACTAGCCTCACCACGTTCGCCTGAAACCAGTTTGAAATCCACCGCTTCGAGTTGACAAACTCGAAGCGGAACTTCACTAGGTGTAATGCTATTTCTGCCGTTTCGCTGTGAAGGGATCTAACAAATTTTCTTGCCTACCGCGTGAATCTTCAACGTTTCACGCCTCGATGGGAACGAGCCTTTAGGAGCACAGGGGCAATCCGCTCGCGACTTTGTTGTAGTAACACTGTTTCAAAAAACGAGTAGACATGATGGCGTTTGTGATATTCAGCATTTCGCCTCGTTAGTCGGACTACCTGTTGAGAGTTTTCGGCTTTTCTCCCATACGACAAGCAAATGCGGGGTAGTTCCGTTCTAAAAAGTCCTCCGGGAAGGCACTGCTTTTTTACTTCAGTGTCACGGAGCCAAGTCAGACTTTTACCTAAGGGTGCTCCATAACAGAAAAACCCTCTTTCATGAGACCACACAGGTTTTTAGATTTGTTCTAGATGTTGCTGTCTATCAAGTGGGGATAATAAAAAAAAAATGCAGTTGTATCAGCTGGCAGTAATCTAATTCAAATCTCAATTACTGTATCAAATCTCAACTACTGTATTACTGCATTAATATCTTTATGATCATCATCAGTGGCAGAAGAGCGCCTTGGTGGGCCAAGGCCGTTTACTTACTGGCAGATTTCGAAACAGGAGATGATTTTTTTCTTTTTATGGGGTAGGGTTGCCAGTCCCACGGCCAACGTTGTATATCCATATTAGATCGGGACCACGGTTTAAAGTGGATTCCGAACCACTACACCATCGGGACTCGAACCCTGTGGCACCCAACGCCAGACAGCTAGTCACTCGGCCCTCAGGCTCCCATTATCCTTCTAACTGAATGTAAATCATTTCGTCTTCGAAGATTACGAATTTTATTTTTAATTTTACGTAAGCATTTTATATTTATTTTTTTTTTCAGAACTCAAAACAACTGTTTTCAAACTGTTCATTATATCTTATACATTGTATTTTGTCAAAATAATGTCAAAATTTTTAAATTAAAAATAACCATTAAATTTAAAATGTAATTTCTATGTGTAAATTTATATAATCTTCAAAAATATGTATTAACAAACTTAATTAAGTAAGAAAAGAAATTATAAGCGTAGAATTTATTTTCTTCTATTTTTAGTTAGTATAGCAATTAAAAAAATAAAATACAATACGAAAAAACTATTTGACGAATTTTAGTGTTTTAAACTCATAACGAAAAAAACCATAAACATTGTTTAAATATGTTTTCCTATTAAAAATTATCTTTTTTTTTTTTTTTTTTTTTTTTGCAGAGAACTATACTTTTGTGATAATAAATAGAAATGTCAGTTAGAAAATGTGTATTTACAAATTTTTAACACACTGCATACGATAATAGTATGCAATCCAAAAAAAGTGTATCAAAATTATTTTTATCATATAAAATGCATACGAAATCTAGTGAACATATAAGATTTTTTTTATGATAAAAAAAAAAAAATGAACTCCCAGTTGCATATCTCCATAGAGTTAAAAAAAATGAAAAATAATAATAAAATAAAATAAAACGCTATAACACATATATTATTTCTATTCGCATAAGAATATCTTCATATTTATAAAGGTGAGGGGATATTTTTTTTTATCTTTTAAGAAGGGCAAACCCCTAAAATTCTACCCATGAATAACCATACCATAAATAAAGCTGTAAATCCTCAAATCACACTCCTCTCATATTCAAAAGCCTATTTGTATGGGGGAATAAAGAATATTTTTCTTTGTCAATCCACGCTACAATGGGCGCGAAATTGCGTGAAAACTCCGCGTGCGAGTTAACATCGCCGGATTAGCGTTGAGTTGTTTGGTTTCTTCGACGATTTTAGTTGAGAATTACTGAGGGTCGCACTAGTACAAAAGAAAGACCGATCTTTTCTTTGTATTGAGTCCGACAATGCTTGAATAAAGTTTTTTTTGATTATTTTTTCTGCTTTGTAGGTCGATTGTTAAGAGAGCGATCTGAGAAAAATCTTCGTGAACTTTGAATGATTATAAAAAAAAGTGTGTATACAGGAGATTTTTCTTTTTCAGAGTTTTTGATTGATAGATGGTACGAGTTATAAATTTTGTAGGTGATAAATTTGTTTTTATGAATTATTTATTTTTATGAAATATCTTTTTAAAGAAAATCTCACTTTTTTTACTTCGTGAGATATCTTTTTAACATTGAAATATCTTCTTTTTTTTTTTTTTTGAGATTAAAACTTTTTTTGCAACTTTTTCACTTTTATTTCTTAAAAAAATATGTAAATTCAGAGGTTGTTTTAATTTTTCTATCCTTTAAAAAAAGCACCTTAATAAAATAATTATAAAAATATCTGAAACTCTCATAAAATTTTTTATATGGCAAACTTTTAAATAAAATATGTGATATGTCTATAAAGTCACTAATGTATTAATATAATTTTATTTTTATTTAAAAATTTATATGGTAAATCAAATAAGCAAAAATATAAAAAATAAAATATAAAATATAAATGCTTTGTTTTTTTCATTTATTTTTACTTATTGCAAACTTGATTTGATTTCTTTTGTAGCATACAAATTAAGCAACAATATCAATATTATATAATATTAGTAATTAAACTCATTTATAATTTGAACAAATTAATAATCATTGTGTTATTTTTATTGTTGAATTGAAGGGATACAATAAATGTGTTTATTAATTTTTAAATATAATTAATTAATAACTAAATCATTTTTTTTTTATTTAACATCAATCACCTTTAACTGAATGGTAACTTTTCAATTATCCACATTTTTTAAAACCAACTAACTATGAACATTTAAAAATATTTAACATTGTAGTACGTATAATGAATCTAAATATATCTTATTTTTCTTAAGAATATTTTATAAATATGTCTTAAGAATATCTTATTTTTCTTGAATTTAAAATTTAAAAAAAAAAAATTTAATAAAAATATTTAATCAATTTAATTTCTTTGAATTAAATAAAATTTAAGAATATGTTTAAAATGTAAAATAGAGCAATTTATTAACCCTGACTATATGTCTAAAAAATATGGATAATTTAAATTTATCTCTATGGACATAAACAACATAACCCTCGGCAGAGAAAAATAAATTTTAAAACAATATTATTTTCAAAACTAATAGTCATAACCAAGTCAAAATGTTATATATTTGAAAACAACATTTGACAAATTAATTGCAACTATGTTTCAGCAATATTTTTATATGAACTGTAAGTGTATGAATTCTTTACAATGGAATTTAAAAATATTACACAGACGTATATACCGACAACCACACATCAAATAACTTTTTTCCCATATTAGAATATTTATGAAGGAACTAACTACATATAAATTTAAAAATATTACACAGATGAATGACCACATATCAAATAATTTTTACCCATATTAGAGAATTTATGAAGGAACAATATTATTTTCAAAACTAATAATGGCAATCAAGTCAAAGTGTTCTATATTTGAAGACAACATTTTCACAAATTAGTTGCAACTATTTTTAGGTCATATTTTTATTTGATTCATAAGTGTATTAATTCTTTGCAATGGGATTTAATAATATTATGCAGATGTATGGCCACACATCAAATGACTTTTGCCCATATTAGAGAATTTATGAAGGAATTAACCACAAATAAAACCTCTTTAAAACAACCAATCAGACACCACCCAACAAGAAAGAAAACAGAATGAAATCAGAACTAAAATAGCGACAAATCCCGACCTTGACCCTTCCCCTCAAAATCAAGACATTTCATCTCATCTAATACTCGTCATCAACCCAAGAACTTCATTCGTTGTTTCCCATACTACTAAAAATGGCACTCAATTCAAACCAGTCGAGGGCTTACTCACACCCACTTACTCAATACCTTCCAACCCATAAAAATCGAACATTCGAAAACGGACGTTGCATATCTTGACTCAGCTGCTTCCTCAGCGGAAAGGGCAGACGATTTCGAACCATGTGAAGTACGCAGACGATAGAATTTTGCTTTGTTTGTGTGACGGTTTTTTACCCACACACTCCCCTTGTGCAATGTGAAGAGGGAAGAACTATTTGCGATTAGTGTGTTGGGGGCGGGAACAAGGTTACGGCCACTTATCTTTGCCACCCTCTAGACGAAAATAGTTTTTTACTCCCTATTTTTATCTGTCGGGCGTAAAATTGCCTTATTTTAATCCCGGTTATGTCAAGGGGGTCACCAGTACCAAGGCGATTGAAGTGGGGATTATATGGTATACAGTAATTGATGCGATTTTATGTGGATAAAAAAAGAAAGTTATAATTTTTTTTCCAGAAGTTTTAAAATATTATTTCACATATATCTAAAAATATTGCTTTAAACTGTATATATATATATATATATATATATATATATGTTTAAAGTTAAATATTTGCATATTATGTAATTGTATTTGTTATAACTTCAGAAACCATGTAGCTGTGAGTTCTAGTTATATTTGATAGTTATCTGTGAGTTCTAGTTAGTTGAGTTCTAGTTATATTTTTATTAAGTATGCCCACATTTATTTTTATATATTTAATTCTTCTGTACATGTGTTTGTCACTGAACTGCTTGACCGATTTTGATGAAATTTTTGTGTGTGTTTAAGTGGGTCACTGGATGGTGTAGATTCACAATTAAACCTGTTAGGTGGTGCTGCAATTGATAAAATTTCTTTATATATAATTCTTCTGTACATGTGTTTGCCACTGAACAAGTCCTCCTAAACGACTTGAAAGATTTTAATGGAATTTTTGCGTGTGTTTGATTGGGTCCTTGGATGGTTTAGATCCACAATTGGAGCCGGTAAGCGGTGCCGCAATAGATATCATTCTTCTGTACTTGTGTTTGTCACTGAACTCCTCCTAAACGGCTTGACCAATTGTGATGAAATGTTTTGTGTGAATTTTACAAAACATTTAGAATGTTTTTATGCTATCCCCTTTGTTGCAAGTAGCCACCAGATGTTTCTACAGTATATCAATTTCTATGCCGTTCAACCAATCGCTATGAAAATTGGTAATAATATTTATTTGAGTATGGGAAAATATGTTCTCTATCCATTTTATTGTTACTTCCCACCAGATAGTGCTGTAGCATTTCATCTTATATACCATTCAAACTATATCCAGGAAAAATTAGTATGCACGTATATTGGAACATGAAGGACATATTCGCGATATGTAATTTTCTACAATGCATTTTCTTTCGCAGGATAACATATGAGCTAGATTTTTTTATTTTTTTTTATATTTACATATATATATACATATATTTTATTCACATATATTTTTACATAGTGTAAGAAAATGATGAAAAAAAAATGTGATTGTTTTTTTATTAAATACAAACTAAAATTTTTTGAAAAAACTGACATAAAACGGAATTAATGAATTATGAATTATTTTTGTGTTCTTACTTGCATCCATGTCTTGTATTTTATGTTTTTATTTCTTTAACGCTTATTTTTTATTTATTTTATCAGTTTTTTTTTTTTTCGTTTTTATGTAGTGCTCTATTATTTTGTTATAATATTGTATTATCTCCATGATTATTTTTGACTGGGGAATAATGTATGACATTTTTATTTATAAGACTGTTGTAACCTTGAAAATGTGCTTCTGTGTTTTAATCAAAGGTTTCGTTTTTCTTTCGTATAATTTGTTGTGATATTTACTGCAAGTAATTAATCAAAAAACGTATAATTAACGTTTAGCACAGTAGCTTTCTGCTGCATTCGCGGTAACTTCTGCTTTTGTTTGCTGTTAAATAATGTCACCCGATAAGTAATGTTTTTTTTTTTCTTGTGATTAATTAAGGATTTATGATAAACAAAGAATTTTCCGAATTAGCAAATGAATAATCTTAGCTAAGTAAGTCAAAATTTTTAATACATCTAATTTAAATATGAAATATTTCTTTACATATTTAAGTTGTAACTAGGAAATGTAGCTATAAAAAACTGGTTATAAATATTTTTACAAGGAATATTCTTTGGAATATTAATGCAATTCTTTTTTTCTTAGTGTAATAAAGATTTAATTTCGAATTTTAATATTTGGTTTAATAATTTTCATTATTTTTAGTTAAAATAAATTATCCATCTATAAGTTACCATAAAATTCTGTGAAAGATTTTGAAAAAGTTAACTTATTACTCAAAATATGTAATGTACTGATTTTTTTTCAGTTAGATCTATTATTTTGTTATTTTAGATTTATTATTTTATCTCATCTATTATTTTGATATTATTATTTTATTTTGATATCTCAATTAGATCTATTAATTTGATATCACAATTAGATCTATTATTTTGATATCTGCTGAACATAATATAAATTCAGAGTATTACTTTGAGTTTAAATTTATGCTTGTTTAAAATGCGATTTTATAATGTTGATAAAAAGATAAATCTGAAATATTTATATTACGAGTTAAAACTTCTGCTTTCGTTTGTGTTTAATTTAATTTCATGGGCATATAACGCTGTTTATCATGCCGGTAACAGAATATTAAATTTGGAATGGTTCATACTGCGAGTTAAAAATTGTTCTCAAATTTTTGCTTAATCTTACTTCATGGCTGTCTGATTCTATTCCGTTACGCAGATAGTTAAAGATAGATAGTAAGAGAAGTAAAATTAACTCCAGCATTTAGGTTAAGACTCATTTTCGGGAGAAGTGCCAATGCTAACTGCATTAAGCCGGCACAGACCTTCGCTGTTTTCAAATCAGGAACCGGAAATGTGATGTAAAAACCTGGCAATTCTTGTTGAAAACGTCCTCCAGCGTTGCTTTCAGTAATAAATTGAAACTGACGGAACGCATGCTACATTTACCCTCTAATGTATTTGACGATTTTGATAAGAATCTAAGAAGTTAACGCCGTCTTTTATTTCCAGTTTGGAACTATATATGACATGCGCAAGTGTTGGTTTCAGTTTTTTGTGTGAAACTTTTGAAAACATGAAGATCGGTTAAATGAAGTATATTTTGAAGTACAACGGGTTTCCTTATTATGGTTCCTGCTATAATGCACATAAAAATTGTGATGAATGTTCATAACACGAAAGAAACAGCTCTATATAATGAGCACAATAACGTAATATTTTGACATATATATATTTCGAGTTTCGGTTTTCTGACCCATTATACCATTATTCCCACATATTGTTTATATGTGAAAAGAAAGTAAATATTTATAAAAGACACATGCAGCAGAAAAATATAATTCAAACTTAAATATATGAATTTTTTTTTTTAACTCATGCTCTATCAGTATTGTAAACATCTAGCCTAAAGTAAAGAAGACTCAACTGTTTTTTGACATTGTCTGTAAAGTATCTTGTGTTCAGCATTCAGATTGTTTGGTGGGAGTTTCCTGGATTTTCTCCCGTAAAACACGTCAATGTGGAGAGTTCGGTCTAGAAGTCCTCCTTGGAACCAATGCCCTTCTGTTTGTTATCAGCTGTTGATAACAGAAAGGGCATTGATTCCAGGGGGGATGGGCATTATTGATGGAGAATTCATGTCTTACACTATTGGAATACAAAAACAAGTATGTATGTATATATATACATATATATATGCAATAAAATTAGATAGTATTAAACCATTAAATAAAATTAAATCAATTACGAACGCGATTTTAATACAACAAAAAACAGCTTTTATTATATTTTTTTGTTATTGATGTTATATATAAAAGAAGGGTTTTATGTATGAGAAAAGAAGGGCCCATGTCTGGCGTCCTATTCTTTTATTACCAAATAATTAGTCCTATATCAATATATATGATATATATATATATATATGTAGAGTTTAGCCGCTTGCCGAAGACGCATCCCGGCCGAACCCTAATTTATGTAGATTTACACCGGTTCCAATAGATTCATCCTGCCCATGTCGTTCCTACAGTTTGTTAGACTTCTCTACCAGTCTAACAATACCTGACTTTTGCAGTGGGTGTCTAGGGTATTTGACAGACAAAATGCAGTAACGGGCGTTACTATAAATAAATCTATTTAATATGATATTTACAATGATATCTGTTAATTATTAAGGGATAAATACATTCTCTCGCCGCTTGACGCAGCCTCCCAATCGCTCATGCCAGCGTTCTCTTTCTTTCTTCATCTACCGGGTTTCTTTCCTCATCCATGGGGACCTGTCCCCCTTTCGTGGGGTCAGAGTTCAAAGTTTAATACTCCCCCACGTTGTAAACAGGCTCTGACAAAGACAAGCAACGGGGAAGTGTCGCCGCCTGCTGATTACCACACAAACAAATCCTACATATACATATATATACATTGCTATGTATATATACACTCATGTCCATAAATTAAGGATAATTCAGAATAACACAGAAATTGAACTCTAAAATAAAAATTTCAACTGTAGAATTATCACACACATCTTGAAGAAGAATATGCAAATTACAGGAAACCACCAGATGGCGCGGATAGTACATCACAATGACGAGAGTGTAAGAGAGGGGTATATAAGAAATGGTGGCAAAGAAGTAAAATTGTTCACAAGCGCTTTAAAAGCCTTTCAGTGCAATAACCGCATAGTTATGGCACAAAGGAAGCATTTGGATGATTTTTTTACGTGGTAGAATTATCGGACGACTGGAATGTGGACGTACCCAGCTGGAAGTATCCGAGGAACTTGAATCGCCCAGAGTGTCATCTCCAGGCTTTGGCAACGATTCCAAGATGATGGTAATGTGAGTAGATGTTGCAGCACAGGTCGCCCCCGAGTTACAACGCCGAATGAGGACCGGTATTTAGCAGTTACTGCCAAAAGAAACAGACGGAGCACAACATCAGACCTGTCTCGCCAGCTTTCTTCAGCTACCGGTACGACAGTTTCAAGGCAGACCGTGTACAGACGCTTAGGGCACATTGGTCTATATGCTCGTAGGCCTGTCAAATGTGTTCCACTTACCGCAACTCACTGTCGCCTGCGATTAACCTGAGTAGAGAGCATGCATTGTGGACACAGCAACAGTGGTCTGGTGTGATGTTTTCCGACGAGTCCAGGTTTAGTTTGCAGTCTGATTCTCGCCGGACTTTCATATGGAGAGCGCCAGGTACCCGTTACCACCAAGAGAACACCATTGAACGACACCGTTACGGTGGTGCAGGATGGCTCATTTGGGAGGAATTATTCTTGGTTCCAGAACTGACCTGCACCAGAGTGTAACGATGACAGGCAGCATCTATCGGGATGTCATTGGAACAACATGTACGTTTGTTTCGGGGCGCCATGGGTGCTGAATTTCTGTTTATGGATGACAACGCCCGTCCTCACCGTGCAAACATTGTAGACGAATGCCTTCAATTGGAGAATATCACCCGTATGGATTGGCCAGCATACTCACCGGACTTGAATCCAATAGAGCATGTGTGGGATATGCTTGGCCGACGAATTGCAGCCCGTCAACCCCCTCCCACCTGTCAACCGGAACTTCGGAGGGCATTGCTTGATGAGTGGTGTAATATTCCCCAAGATAAGATTGATAATTTGATACACAGCATGCCTAGGCGTTGTAAGGCCTGTATTGCATCATCCGGGAGACATACTCCCATATTAACCATCATACTAACCATGTTATACTGTTTTTTGTAAATAGGTTCTTTTAGAAATTTGCTCCAGGGAGTAAAAAACGCAATTTTATTAATTATGTCAAACATATAGCATCTTTTTTTGCTCTTTACCTTTTGTTTAATAAATAGACTTTACAAATAAGTCAAATTTGTTTTGCTTCTGTCTCTTTCTTTGCCTGAACTTCATTATCCTTAATTTACGGACATGAGTATATATGTATCATATATATGTATATATATATATAAATATATACATATATATAATATATATATATATATATATATATATAATATATATATAAATATATATATAATATAATATATATATATAATATATATATAATATATATATATATATGCATATATGTATATATATACATAGCAATGAGAAAGAAAGGGAAAGGGGATTCTACATTGACCCCACTTTGTGTCACCAGAATTACGTGAGACTACCCTTAAGGTTGGTATCAAGAGATTCACAGCCTCTACCTACAGCATAATGTAAGGATATTTCGGCGAATGAATTATCATGCCCATTCCCGGGGTAGATGGGCATCTTTCTGTTCGGCTTCGCTTTACAAGTTAAAAACCAGGCTTCCCAAGTTCGAAACTTTAACGCGCTATCCACTAGGCTACGCCAGTCCATAATTAAAATGTAAATTATAAAATTTTGGATGTTTACATTTTATTATAAAAGCCCTTGATTCACATATTGCAAAAATAAAATGTTTACATAAAGATTAAAAAAAAAGGTCTGAGAAAGGTCAATCTGCCATTGTTGTAAGATTGTATTGGGTTATACTATATTTAAAATTACAAAATCTTTTAAATAATACAATAGACTTTACTGTTATTTAAAATACTGCTTTTTAAGATACGAAATAGAGTTTTCCTCAGAATAATGAAACTTTCTTTTTTCAATAGAAGGTCACCTGTTTTAAACCCATTTTGTTTATCTGTCGGAATTATTTTTTTAAATATTTTCGAAAATGGTAAAATACTATTTTATATATTTTTAAAAATTTTTAAGATTCAAAACTTTATTCAACTTTATTTATTTTCAATTTTATTATTCAATTTCAAGCTTTAGAATAAAATACAACAAATAGTTCTTTAAAAAGTAAAAAATGCATTAGTGAAAAATGTATATTTGAATCTACAGCCTGAGTAAAAACTTTAAGGCCAGTAAAAATTTTTGAGAAAATGTAAAATGAAATAAAAGGAATTCAAATAATATTAATTAAGTTCATTGAATAAATACATAATTATGAGAAACAGTTATTTACAAAGTTAGTATTTCTGCCTGAGTAAAAACTTTAAGGCCACCAGTTAAAACCATTTTGTTTTTCTCATCGGAGTATTGATTTTTTTAAATATTTGACGTTAAATCGTGAAAGAGGACAGATCGAAGCTTTGTCTTCAACAGGAAAATGGTGCGATAAAGATAGAAAGATTGATTAGTCAACAATTTTTTAAAATTGATGTAAAAAAAGAATAAAAGTTCGCGTGATGAAAGAAGAGTTTTTGCATCTACTGGAAAGTACTCAACCAGGAAACTGATTTTTAAAAGTTTGTCAAAAAACGATTTATAACACAATTAGATGGTCTGGAAGGGTAACTTATACAGCAAAATTGACTAAGCCTCAGTTACTGCAGAGACACAAAAGTTTGAACTTTGGCCAGAAAGTCATGACCTGGGGCAACCAATGGATAAAATTTTGAAAAAAAATGGAATTTGGATCAATATAAGAAATGAAAAAGAAATATTCTCCAAGCGCCGATTTTGGAGGGTCTGTCATGATTTTTTATTACAATGGTGTGGGTTCAAATTCGTTTCAGGTAGAATAAATTCACAAGGATACCAAAATGTCCTAACAAATCATCTTTTGCCAAATGTTGAATGTCTTGCTGGAGAAAATTGAAAATATCAGCAAGACAATGCACCGATCCATTCGAGTAACAGCACAAAAATTGGTTCCAAGTCAACAATGTTGAAACTGTGAAATGGCCAGCTAGATCACCTGACCTCAACCCAATCGAGAACCTTTGGGCTGACTTAGCAAAAGAAGAGTTTATGCAAATGGGAGACATTTACATCAACAACAGAGCTGAAATCTACTATCGAAGATGAATGGTATAAAACCGACCCCACCCTTTGTCAGAAACTCGTTTCATCCATGAAAACAAGAATATTTGATGTAATTCGAAGTAATGGCTCCTACACAACCTTCTAAGAATTTGTAATTTTTTTCTTATATGTTATTTTCTATATTGGCCTTAAAGTTTTTACTCAGGCTCAAATATTCAAATATTCATCTGTGTGTTCTGTAATATTTTCTAATAATAAAATATTTGCAAATTAATTTTTCTACTTTTTACTTTTATTTAAGCTCAATAATTATCAAAAATGGTATTTTAATTCCTCAGTTTAAATGTTTCCATTTTCTCAAAATGTCTACTGGCCTTAAAGTTTTTACTCAGACTGTATATACTTGTACAGATCACCAAGATAATAAGTTTATAAAATTCGTAGAATTAATATTTTCGTGTATAAAAACAATATAGTTGAACATTTAATGTATAAATAAGTTAATCGATAAAAAAATTTAAGGCACAGAATTTACACACACACACACACACACACACACACACACACACACACACACACACACACACACACACACACACACACACACACACACACACACACACACACACACACACACACACACACATGCATATATATATATATATATATATATATATTGGTTATATACATATATTAAATTGCGTAGTAAATTGTTCTATAAGTGAAGTATTAATAAGCATAATTTTTATTTATTTTATTTTTATCTGTTACTATCACTTGTACTGAAGTAAATTACAACTTCAATTTCTATTGAAAACGAGCAATACATTTGTGCGTTTAAGAAGCGAGTGGAATTGGAGGAGATTCCTGTAACTATACCTTGTATTGACTCTGATTAGCTGGAAGGAGACATTCCGAAGTTTCTCACACAAGCTTATCAAATGTGTGACAATCATTGTGAATCAAATGTTAAAAAAAGTAAACATTTTTCTCAGAAATTTAATGCCTTTATTATCTCTACAAAATTTTAAAATGGCTTTTCTTTTCTTCACACTTCACTTCACCGTAGTTAGGCTATGCAATCCTTAGAGGGTGAAAAACGGTGGGCATCATGAATACCACCAACATCCCACCGATGTTAGACGGACAGTGCCTTCGGAAGGAAGGAGTGCATTTGTGGGTCGTGTGGAAAAAAACCCAGAGAACTCCCAATAGGCATCCAACTAATTTATTGCCAGAATCGCCATCCTCATCGAAAGCAGTAATATAACCATGCCTCCAGCGGATTCGAGCATCAGCCTTCTTGCATGTTTACTTTGCCAATGAGCTGCGAGTCGAGCATAATGATTGGCTGGGTTGTGTCACATTAATTTTAATACTGTTAAGTTTGGTAATTTTTTTTTTCCGATGTGTGTTGACGTCGGTTTGTGAACACACTAAGTTTATCGACTGCTTAACTAAGTGATCAGCATTTCCAGCGATCAACGCTATAACCGCAATTTGGAGTGAACTCATCTGGGTCTGACACCGTTTGGTTACTTAGCGCCCTCAAAGTCCAGACTGTTAAACGTCAAACGTTTTAGGACTTGATCTAATAAAAGGAAATGTCTTATCCAATTATATAAACATCATATTTAACCTGTTTAAATAAGTTAATTTTGCGATATTGATATTTATCTGCCTGATAAATATTTAGTCAAATAAGTTAATTTTAAAAGAGATATTGTTAAGATTGGTAATTTTTTTCCTATGCGTATGCTGACTTCGGTCTATGAACACACTAAGCTTATCGGCTGCTACTTCGCACTAAGCTTATCGACTACTTCCGCAGACCACGCAATTTGTAGTGAACTCTTCCAGGTTTGATACCATTTGGTTAGTTTGTCAAGCTTCAAACTTCAAAATTCAGGGCGTTAAACATCATGCTATTTTGAACCTTGATCTTATAATACAAAAAGTTTTATTCAATGATATCTGATAAACAATGCGATATTTATCCACCTTCTCAAATAAGTGAATTTAAAAAAAAAGATATTGCTAAATTTGGTAATTTTTTCACCATGCGTGTGCTGATGTCGGTCTATGAACACACTAAGCTTATCGACTGTTTTACGAAATGATCAGCTCTTCCGCAGATGAAAGCTACCTACCAAGGCAATTTGAAGTGAACTCTTCCGGGTCTGACACTGACACCGTTTGGTTAGTTTCAGGCTTCAAACTTAATACCCTCAAAGTCTAGTGAGTTAAACATGTTTAAATCTTGAATTAAATTGCTTTAAGACTTGATCTTATAATAGGAAATGTTTTATGCAATGATATCTCATAAACAAGCGATATTTATTCACCAGTTAAAATATGAATGACATTTATTATTTAATCCTCTTATTATTTACTTAATATTACTCCTCTACACTACTACTGTTATTCTTCTTAGAGTATATACCTTTTTACTACTACTACTCTATTACTACTCTTATTATTTACTCTTTTTACTTATTATTTACTCCTCTATTTTAAAAGAGATTATTAAAATGACAACAATAAAGCATTAAAATTGAAGCATTCATAACAACTTTCTGAATTACGTGGTGTATATACTTCCTACAGTAAAACTTCTGCACAATTCTTCCATAATCAATTCATCTCAACTGGAATCTCTTTAATTCTTTTTTGTTCAAGTACCATTTCTCATAAATTAAAACTCGATTTCCTCTTAGGTGCTACAATTAAAAAAAAATAAAAAGACCAACTCTTTCTGCTCATAAATTAACCACACAGGTGAAATGTTTCAAGTTCTAAACGAGCCCATGATGAAATTCGAGTTAACTCGATCTCATCATCATCATCTACTACAGGAAGGAAGCATTCGCGAGTTTGCAATTTCCGCCTAATTCATCAACGAGGCCCGACAAAGGGGTGAGAAAGCGTGGCTCATCTTCAAGAGTTGGAAAGTAAGTCGACGTAGGCTGGACGATCATGTTACGCCTACATGATCAAATTTGGCCTTATGCGTCTTGGCGTCGACAGGTGTGGTCTTCTTGTGAAACTCTGCGGCTCCCGTCTGTCATGAAGTCAGTGAGGGGTAAAGTTGTTTTTTTGAGAAGATAGTATGGGTTACTGAAGATGGTAAGGATATTGTTTGGGTTGTCAGTGTTTGTCCTGTCATTTTTACATCAGAAGAAACTTAAGTATTACACATTCCAGTAGATTTTCTTTTTGTTGCTTTAAATTTTTTTTAGGAATGATGTATTGTACATTTTATTTTGATCGACGAATGGCGACACAAACAACATAATTTCTTTCGAATCTTCTACTTTTTCTTTTCTTTAGAAAAAAAAATAATGGTAAAAAATGGTACTGTCAAATTACTTATTTTTAAAAAGGCGATATAAGTTTCAAGGAAATGTAGCAATCTTGTGTTAACTGTATGTGCTAGATAGCCCTGTCATCTGCAATCCAGAAGAAACTTTAATGTTCGACACTCGAAAAGGAACATTTATTTATTTATTTTTTGTAACCGTAGATAATTTCATCATTTGTAGGACAAAGAAAATTTTTAATATTTAACATTTGAAAAGAAATATTAGATTGTTAGAAGTTTTATATTTTTGTTTTCATAAATATTTACATTTATGCTGATTATACTTTGTCTTGGTGTCACATGTTTCGAGTTCGAGTCCCAGCGATGCATGGATGTTTGAAGTGGTTCCGAATCTATTTTAAGCAGTAGATCTCAAAATGATATGGTGTAGAACTTTGGGTGTAGGGTTGACAATCCTGCCCCATAAAAAGAAAATATCTTCAGTTCAAGGTACCATGGATGTTTGTAGTAGTTCGAATCCATTTTAATCCGTAGGTTTCGGCCTGATATGGCTGTAGAGCTTGGGTTAGGGATAAAAATCCTGTCCCATAAAAAGAAAACATCTCTCAGTTCAAGGTACCATGGATGTTTGTAGTAGTTCGAATCCATTTTAATCCGTAGGTTTCGGCCTGATATGGCTGTAGAGCTTAGGGGTTAGGGATAAAAATCCTGCCCCATAAAAGAAAACATCTCTCAGTTCAAGGTACCATGGATGTTTGTAGTAGTTCGGAATCCACTTTAATCCGTAGGTTTCGGCCTGATATGGCTGTAGAGCTTAGGGGTTAGGATAAAAATCCTGCCCCGTAAAAAAGAAAACATCTCTCAGTTCAAGGTACCATGGATGTTTGTAGTAGTTCGAATCCACTTTAATCCGTAGGTTTCGGCCTGATATGGCTGTAGAGCTTAAGGGTTAGGATAAAAATCCTGCCCCATAAAAAGAAAACATCTCTCAGTTCAAGGTACCATGGATGTTTGTAGTTCGGAACCGAGTTTAATCCAGGTTTCGGCTTGATATGGCTGTAGAGCTTAAGGGTTTAAAAATCCTGCCCCGTAAAAAGAAAACATCTTCAGTTCAAGGTACCATGGATGTTTGAAGTAGTTCGGAACCGACTTTATCCGTAGGTTTCGGCCTGATATGGCTGTAGAGCTTAAGGGTTAGGGATAAAAATAAAAAGAAAACATCTCCTGCCCCGTAAAAGAAAAACATCTCTCAGTTCAAGGTACCATGGATGTTTGAAGTAGTTCGGAACCGACTTTAATCCGTAGGTTTCGGCCTGATATGGCTGTAGAGCTTAAGGGTTAGGGATAAAAATCCTGCCCCGTAAAAAGAAAACATCTCTCAGTTCAAGGTACCATGGATGTTTGAAGTAGTTCGAATCCACTTTAATCCGTAGGTTTCGGCCTGATATGGCTGTAGAGCTTAGGGGTTAGGATAAAAATCCTGCCCCATAAAAGAAAACATCTCTCAGTTCAAGGTACCATGGATGTTTGTAGTAGTTCGGAATCCACTTTAATCCGTAGGTTTCGGCCTGATATGGCTGTAGAGCTTAGGGGTTAGGGATAAAAATCCTGCCCCGTAAAAAGAAAACATCTCTCAGTTCAAGGTACCATGGATGTTTGTAGTAGTTCGAATCCACTTTAATCCGTAGGTTTCGGCCTGATATGGCTGTAGAGCTTAGGGGTTAGGGATAAAAATCCTGCCCCTGATATGGCTGTAGAGCTTAGGGGTTAGGATAAAAAAGAAAAACATCTCTCAGTTCAAGGTACCATGGATGTTTGAAGTAGTTCGGAACCGACTTTAATCCGTAGGTTTCGGCTTGATATGGCTGTAGAGCTTAAGGGTTAGGGATAAAAATCCTGCCCCGTAAAAAGAAAACATCTCTCAGTTCAAGGTACCATGGATGTTTGAAGTAGTTCGGAACCGACTTTTAATCCGTAGGTTTCGGCTGATATGGCTGTAGAGCTTAAGGGTTAGGATAAAAATCCTGCCCCGTAAAAAGAAATGGAACATCTATCGTCTGAAATTTGCTAATGGTCAGACGGCCTTGGCCCACCATGGGGCTTATGCTCCAATGGTGATGATAATTATGCATCTTACAGAATAAATAATAAATAGACACACCACCAGGGGCAGCTAAATTTATTTTATTTCTTTTAAAATTAAAACTTATAAAGGGTAGTTCAGTTAAGTCTTTATTTTTAGTTAAGACTGTATAGATTTCGATATTATTTTATTTTCTGTTTAGTATTTGACATTCGTAAAATTAATAACGTTTTTTTTCCTGTTTTGAAATGTCATATAAAAATTTTTACAGTTTACCAGCAAATATCTACAGTTGAGCAAGCAAGTTACCCAGCAAATATTTACAGTTGAAATAAATAAAATTGGTACCAACCTTAGAAGATGCCTTATTTTAACCCCTTCCCCAGAAGCCCCACCCCTGCGGATGGAGAGAAAGAAAGGGGGAGGGAAGAAAGGGAGAAAAGGAGGGAGGAAAAACAAAAGAACTTCGCTGTCACACAGCTTTGTTGTTTCTTTTTTTTTTTTTTTTTTTTGTGAAGAAAGGTATCGATTTCGAAAGACAGCGATATTGTTTTGGCTGTCTGTACGAATCTCTTACTGTCAGATCATAAGAGACTTGGCATTTTTAGACTTCAAAATAGATTTGTTTCTCTTATGTGTGTAAAATTTCAGTTAGTATCTCTTTTGGAATAATGAATACTAAAGTTTGCTGCGTGTTTTGAAGTGATAAGACGCACTCTGGTTGCTAAAACAATATCGTTATTTTCTTTAGAAATTTTATAAAAAAAAAAAAAAAAATGTTTTAAGCCATGCTGTAAAGTTCTTCAAAATTGACACCTCAATTGGAAAAAAAAAAACATAATCTTTTGTAATTTTTTTATTTTTGGGAAGTCTATATAAGTTTTGACAGAAACTATTTGCAATCTTTTAACTGTCATTCTCGGATAAGAAGAAACTTTAACATTCTGAAACCAAAGTAAATTATAAATCTTCAAGTTTGCAGTAAACTAAAACTTTATTCAATAATAATATTAAAGATACAACTGAAAAAAAAAAATTCTACTACTTGCTACGAATTAAGTTCTTCAAAATTGACACCTCAGTGAGTGACAAATTGACACCTCTAAAAAAAAAAAAAAAAAGAAGAAAAAAAAAAAAACCTTTTTAAATTCGTTTTTGTAAAATCTATTTAAGTTTAGAAAGAAATTATTCGTAATGTTTTAACTGTCATTCTCAGATCAAAAGAAATCGAAATAAATTAATAATATTAAAGATACAACTGAAAAAAAAAAAATTATACGTCTTGCCATAAAGTTCTTCATAATTGACACCTCAATGGGAGAGAAAAAAATCTAAAAAAAAAAAAGCTGAAGTAAGCTGAAATAAAGCTGTTAAATAAAGTAAGTAGAAATTGTTCATTTAACAATAATATTAAAGATACAAACCCCGGTGGAACCAACAAACAATAATTTTCTTCTTTTTGTTGGAAATCTTATACTTTTGATCTATGAATGCATTTATAAACTTTCATGAGATTTCTAATCAGTATGATGAAATCATATTAATAAAATTTCTAGACAAAATTTTGTAAAGTTTTAAAGAAATTCTACTGCTGAACAAATTTTTTATATGTATTAACATAAAAAATCACTTCATAATCATGTATTAAATTTTAATTCGTCATTGAAACTAACATATAAATTCACGTCTTCTGAATCATGTAAAGATTGTCTGTCTAGTAAATTATCATTACAAAAAGGCAGTCCAAAACAATTTTCCCAATATAAAAGCAATGTCATTCTAGCTACAATATTATATCTAAAGTCAGTAAGAAATAAAATAATAGCAAGAATGTTGCATTAATTAATCAAAGGGATATATCGGATATTACTAAGGCTTTAAAGGAACTCTATTGATGAACTAATTTTTTTATATGTATTAATATAAAAACACTTTATAATATATTAATTAAATTTAAATTCGTCATTGAAATTAACATATGAATTCCAGTCTTCTGAATTTCTGAACAAGTAAAGATTATCTATCTAGCAGATTATGATTACAAAAAGCTGTCCAAAACAAGTTGTCAATATAATTCTAGCTATAATGTATGCAAATAAAGTCTGTAAAAAATAAATTAATAACAAGAATGCTAAATTAATTAATCAAAGATATATATATTTTTCTAATACAGCTGGCAACCACTTAGACAATTGTCTTTGATGCCTTAAGGCAAGTGCTGCACAGACATTACTCACTTTGTATTACCCAGGAGGCTCGTGTAACTTGAAGATAAATCACGGTCGCGGAGTAACAATGCCCCCGCAAAAGCTCTACGATCCTATTAGAACCGGGACCTACGGTTTAAAGTGGATTCAAACCACTACAAACACCCATAGGCAAGCCGGGATTTGAACCCGATACCTGTGGTACCAGAGCGCTAGCCACTCGGCCACGAGGCCCCATCAAAGAGATGTAATGGATATTAATTTGTTCAAATTCTGAATAATTTACTAAAATTAAATCAAATATTCATGCGTCTGAATTCAACCACCGATTGTGTGGAAAATTGGCAAGCCACCAAGTCAGACATATTCAAACAGAGCGGCGTTATAGGGGAGTTTTTTATATATTTAAAATTCTAATATTCATATATTCTAATTTTTTTTTTTCAATGTGTGAATTTTATTTCATGTGAATGTGTTTGAACTTTATTTCATATGAATGTGTTTTAATATTTGCTTTCGAATGCATTTCTTTTTATTTTATGATATTCTTTTAGAATTTCTACAATAACTATTAAACATTTTTTTTTAAAACTGCTTTGCGCTGTGCATAACTAACAAGCACCCCTAACAAGTGATAGATTCGTCCGTTTCCTGTTTTAAATCGGATATTTACACAATCGGTGATCGAACTATGTTTATGCAATCGGCATTAAAACAAAAACATTCGATGAATCGATTATCGATCGTGAATTGCTTATTGTACTGAAACAACTGTTCTCCATCCACTGTACTATAAGTTTGAAAAAGACTCCCAGACTGCAATTCAAGCAATTAGCTCACTGGGGAGCACTTTTTCGAATGAAATACTTGAGTCCAAGAGCTCCTTCTAACTTCTAGAACAAGAATAAAAGGGTAGTTTTCCAGTGGATGCTTAATCACTGCGGTATATACGGTAAGAGCAGGCTGATTTCCTTTGCTCGAAAGGGCACTAAATTGTTTCAACCAAATTATTCTTAAATGCCATACTGTTCTTTAAAACTATATAAAAACATTATGAAAATGAGGATCTTTTCAGACAGGAGAGAATAAAGAGTAAGAATTGAAGTGAGACAGTGCTAGATACAATACCAGACAAATCTCACCGAAATGCTGTAGCTCTTTTCAGACTTATAACAGGTCATGACTGTCTGGGTAAACACTTATATTGTATAGGTGTACTATATGGCCATCCCTACTGTCGTCTTTGTGGCTTGAAAGAGCTTATGAATAGAAAATATCTGCAATGTTGCAAGACACTCCATAAAACTGACTCCCAAACTGCAAGATATTGGCGTGCCAGAGAATTCTTGGGGCAATGACTTCGGTCTTTAGTTCTACTGTAAGAAGAATTGTTTTTTGTTCTTTCTTTGTTGTATTTGTTTATGTGTATCCCGCCATTGGAAAAAAAAAAAAAGAAACGATTAAAAATTAGTAACTGGCGAGCAAATAAAAAAAAGAATATTCACCAAATGTTTTACAGATAAAAAGAGTTATGCTCATAATTAAAAACCAAATCTAATTCATGAATTCAGGAAACAGCGGGATTATTAGTAAAATATCAATTTTGGAACATATACATACATAAGTCAGTTTAAAACAGATTAATATGAAATAATGTCAAATCTCGAATTTCGATTTATAATTTTAAAAATATTATCAATTAAGTATTTTTGTATATTTAATGTAGTGCTTTATTAATAATAATGATGTGAATAATCCGAATATATTATTTTTTGCTTTTTGTTTCGACGAATAAGAAGTATCATCAGAATTATGCAGATAATAATAACAATTAAAATTAATTCAATTTCACTCTATTTTAAATAATAGTCTTCAAGCTTTGCTATTTTGATGGATTTCTACTGATTGAATCTTTTTTGTAAGTTTCATCAACATTTTTCTATTTGTACAAGTTTTTGGCGGGTAAACTCATTTATCACAAACTTGAAGTTTTGAAGTTTGAACTTCCATGAAGTGTGACCAGAATCTTTTAACAGGTTGATTTCTACTTATAAAATCAGAACATTAGCAAAAATGAACTTTTCGTCTCGAAAGATTGATGGATGACAATGAAGATGTAGCGATTATAAATGACAGATGATAAAAAGAAGGATAAGAATGTGTGTAAACTGCCGTTCTTTTATTCTGCTAAAAATATTCCAGAAAGTGACTTGTTCAGAATTTCTTTATCTTTGTATTCAGAATTTCCTATTCATATATATACTGTTCAAAACAATTAGGGATATTGTGATCGGTATGAAATAACCATATAATAGGAAAACTTTTAACAAAAATGAAATAGAAAAGATTAGAAAAAGAAAATTATAACACTTACATGGTTGGGAATATGCAAATTTTGTCTGAAAACTGTGCGTTTTATATAAGGAGGGAAAAACGACCTGCAGTATTTCTTTTGTTGAATATTTGACGCTTGTTGAATGTTTTGTAATTATGACTACTATATCTCCGTAAGATGACTTAGCTAAATCGGTAGCCTGGAGAGCAATCGGTCATTTAGAGACTGGTCAAATAAGATCAGTTGTAGCGAAAACTCTCAAAATGTCATTTCCAGACTATAAAATTGATTTTTGGAAACTAGAAATGTTCACCGAATATCGGGACAAGATCTTACGTGTGCAACAACACAAAAAATGAAGATCGGTATTTAATACTAATGGCTAGAAGAACTCCACTTTCTTGTAACAGCACCGTCAGAGGACTACTGGTACCAGAGTTTCCACGCAGATTGTTCGAAACTGAATCCATTATGTGGGTTTGTATGCTTACTGACTTACGGTTTGTGTTTCGTTGACACAAGACCATCATGGAACCCGCAGAAAGTGGGCACAGGAGCTTCTCAGGTTGGGACGAGATGGACGGAACAACAAGCTCTTCACGGACGAGTCCCACGTACAACCTGGCAATAAGAGAATCTGGTAGACGGAATACTTCTGCATTTGTAAATGAAAGTGTCCGATTTGGCAGAAGCGGAGGGATAGTTTGGGCTGGTATTTATGAAAGCTGTATTATGGAACGCTAATGGCTCAACGATATAGGGAGGAGATCCACAGACTTTTTGTGATCCTTTACTCTGCAGTAATAGGGCATGAAATCTTTCTTACGGATAATGATGTCAGGCCACATCATGCTCAACTTGGACATCTACTTGTGAATAATTTCCTTTTCGACGAAGAAATCCTTCGAATATTCATTCGAAGAATATTTTGACGAGAATATTCCATAGCTATGAACTCAATAGACATGTTTGGGACATTCCAGGAAGAAGGGTTTCTGGTCGTTTATCATCTCCAGAAACAATTCAGCAGTTGGAAATCTCTCTTCTACAGCTGAGGGAGAGAATATCCCAATCTCTCATTGTTAACCTCATTGATTTCCATACCTCATAGGTGTGCGATATTACTGTCATTCAAGGGAAATAATACCCTTTATTCAAACTCATTGTATCCTAGAAATCCCATTTTTTGTTTGTTTGTAAAATCTGAAGGCACGAATTGAGCAGTTTTTTTTACCGTCAAATATCATCAATAAAATTTAATTATTCCATGTTCATTGCTTCTTCTTTTCTTATATCTTACAGCATCTATACATTCTATTACCTACATTTATTCTTATTCACATACTTATTATTCCTATGATATGATTTTGGTTCATAACAAATACATTTTTAATTCATTATTAATATTTATTTCTAACATTTATAAGCGGACAATTAAAAAAACATATTTATATTATTCTGGAAGAAGTTTCTCACCTTAATTAATTGCAGTTGAATGAACAACGTATTTGCATTCTAAGTCTCACCTTCATGTTTTTCAATAAACTTTTCGAGAAGAAGAAAAATCTGCAAAATAAATTTTTTTGACACATTCTTTATAGATAAAAAAATTTTTGCATTTGAAAGGTACAACTCTTGAATTTGAAGCGCCTTTTTAACACTCTTGTCATGCATCAAATTCAACTGGGTCAAAGTGTGATCAGTTTGTCAATTATTTCTAACTGGCCCAACAAAAATAAAAGAAAAGTTTAGTTTGTAGTCCTTCAACATAATCTCTGTCCAGATTTGTGCATGACACTTAAAAAGACATTTATTTAGATAACAAAACGAAATTCCGACATGTTTCTTTTTTTACATAAGGAACTTGAATGTCCTTGGAAAATTTTAAGAATATGTTTTCGTTGGTGTTTATATTTAATTCACAGAAAATTAAAACAAAGAGTACAGAGCGTGTAAAAAATTAATAAACATATGTTTATCAAAAAACATCATTAATTACCATTAATTACTAGGTTGAAAACAATTTTAACATAAGGCATCACGCAATGTAAATTCAATTAATAATTTATTAAGATTACTATATCGATTGACAAATCTTTTTAAATTAAGGTCGTATTTTAATTTTCCCTCTATGAGAATTTTTTATACCTTTCATATCATTAGAGAACTGTTGTTTTACTAGAATTCTTACCGCAAATGTTTTATAAATATATATATATTATATTATTATATATTATATATATATTATATAAATATTATATATATGTATATGGATAGAGCTCTGGGTTATTATAAAATGAAATGAAAATTGAAAATAAGAATTTCATCTCGAGTGCACGATTAAATCACAAGTGCAATTCATTCCAAGATCGGAGATTTTCGGAGTCTTCGAGTCTACGTCGAATCTAATTGCCTGGTCTGTGACAGGCCTTAATTATCACACGGCGGGATACACGAAACCACAAGGGTTCATACACTTTGAAAACATGCGAAAATTCGGCCTATTCTGTCACTTCAGAGAAAAACGTAAAACAACATCTTTGCTCGACTCATCGCAGAGCTCCTACCTTTCTTCTCCAAAAACCTCCTTTTAAGAAAATCCGCCAAGCTTCCTTCACTTCTAACTGGAGCAGACATTTCTCAACTCATGATCTATCACCAATAACGATGGAACAACTCATGGTGTAGTCCATATTCAATCTGTAATTGTTTTAACCTGTGACGGGTCGACAGACAATTCGCTAATTCCAGGAGTCTCTTTATACATTAGTCTCATTACACACTGAATATCTGCTATCAGATTTGAGTGACAGGTTGTTCTCATTAGTACAAAACATTAATTGCACGTAATCTAACTACCCACAACACTGCTTGTCTGCTGTCAGTGATGGGTTGTTATTATGTACTTGTCAAAGAATATACTATATTCCTCTCTACTGGGAATAAAATGCCAAAACTCTTTCATTGAGAAAAATGCTACAGTATCAATTGAAAAATCTAATTAGAAATTGAAATATTTGTATAAAAAACATTATATCGCTTACTGATGTAAAAAAAAAAATGAATTTTTTTATATGAATACGCCTCTATGGTATATATATATATATATATATATCTTATTACTATAAAACACAGAAAGCTAAAAGACAAGTTACAACCAGTATTGCATCATAAAGTTGAAACTACGTGTAAAACGATTTGCTTTATAACTACTAATTTTATTTTTTTAATTTAGTAACTTGAAGAATTAGTAAATAATTTTTACCATATTAGAAATCGAACACAATATAAAAATATTTGTGTTAATGATTCAAGTTCTGTTCAATTCTGTATATGATTTACTAATTATTTTATCATGTGCAATTATCATGAAATAACAAAAAAAAAAAAAAAATATAATCAAAAAATAATTTAAGATTATTCTCTCGATGAATAAACAATACACCCAATAATCCTATAAAAATAGACACCCAATAATTCTATGGAAAAAATATTTATAAAATAGGTAATATTTTTTTTTATCTTATTAAATCATTTTCTGCTCAACGAATACTAACACTGCAAGGAAAATACATATAAACTATATATAAAACAATAAATATATAAACTATATATAAACTATAAATATACAAACTATAAATAAAACTATTTATAAAACTATATAAAAAAAATAAATATAAAAAACTATAAATTTAAAAACTATGAATAAAACGATATATAAACTATTTATATAACTTATATATAAATCTTTATCAAAAATTATTTCTAAAATAGGTAATATTTTTTTTTATCTTCATTAATCATTTGCTGCTCAACGCATACTAACACACAAAAAAAAAAAAACACACATAGTTTAAAAATGTGACGGTCTAAAATTTTTCTTATGGCACTTCCATTAGCATTGAACATTTTAAGATATTTGTCCATGTTTATTCCGTGCTCCATTACCCTTTAAATAAATACTTTTAGTTGTCTTAGTTAAAAATAACTTTCTTGCAACAGCAGTCTTTTCTTTTTGTATCAGCAATTTTGAACGCTGTTACAGTATTGTGCAGAGAATTATTTTCAGATACAGTAGTTATCTAAAATATTCTTTATTTTCAAAATCAATCTTCATGACTTATTGATAGGCGAAAAAATAAGTAGAATATTGCTCAAAAACAAAATGCTTTGTTTGCCTCGTGATATTAAAATATAAAATTAAAAACAATGATATAAAATTTTAAAAATACAAGTAACGAGATTGTTTATTTATTTCAAAATCAATCTTTGACTTATACTTGGTGAAGTAGTAAGAAGAATATAGTGTGAAAACAAAATGCTTTGTTTGCCTCATGATATGAAAATATAAAATTAAAAACAATGATATAAAAATTTTAAAATTTAAAAATACAAGCAACGAGCTGATTTTTTTATTTCAAAATTAATCTTCCTGACTTATTGATAGAATAGGAAATAAGAAAATGCTTATGTTTGTAGAGAATTAATTTTTATAAAATTAATAACAATTTTATAAAATATTTTTATTTAAAAATCAATCTTCATGACTTATTGATAGGCGAAAAGTAAGTAGAATATTGCTCAAAAACAAAATGCTTTGTTTGCCTTGTGATATGAAAATATAAAACCAATAGCAATTATATACAAAAATTTAAAAAAATATAAATAAGGAGCTTGTTTCAAAATCAATCTTCAAGACTTCAAATTCACAACCTTCGAAGAAGTAAGAAGAATTGATTGATTAAAAAAAAAATGCTTTATTTGCCTTAAAAAAAATATTAAAAAAAATATAAAAGTAACAACAATGATTTAAAATTTTAAAAATACAAGTAACGACTCTTTTTCAAAACCAATCTTCATGACTTAGTAGGCGGAGAAACAAAGAATATTGCTTGAAAAATAAAATGCTTTGTTTGCCTTGTGATATGAAAATAAAAACTAATAGCTTGAATTAAATAAAATTTACAAAAATAAAGTAACGAAAGCGTGTTTGTTTATTTGAAAAATCAATAAAAAATGACTTATTGATAAAAGGAAAAATAGTATAAGAAGAATATTAATTAAGAGGAAAAACAAAAAAAATTAAAAGTTTGGGGGGTGTTACTTAATTATGGAAAACAATAATAAATGATATAAAATTTAAAAAATGCAAGTAACGAGCTTATTTCTTTATTTCAAAACTTGTTTCATTTCTTTGTTTCTTTATTTCTTCATGACTTATTGATAGGCGAAGAAAAGAAGAATATTTATTAAAACAAAATGCTTTGTTTGCCTCGTGATATTAAATTTAAAATTTAAATAATATCCTTGATTTTGGATTATAAGAATAACCTCAAATTTTTTTTACAACCTTCAACGAATTAAAGATGATTGTTTGGAGCAAAAAAAAATAAAATAAAAATAATAATAAATAAAAAAACACTTCATATATTATAAAAGACAAAATAAAAAAAAAAAACTTAAAAATGTAACAACAAAAATAAACTTTCTTTGATAGAGCTGCCAGTCATATGTTTAACATGCTCGCACATCAAACCATCCTGACATCGGAACCTCAACAAAAAATAAAGTAGGAAAAATAAAAAGAATAATAAAAAAAAAGAATCTGTTTAAAAGTCCCGGTCGATTGGATGATGAATTTACAACGGTGCTGTCACATTGACCTTGTCAATCCTTTATTGCCAGCTGAATTGTAAATGGATCAGAAGTCGTGGTACCTTTTAAGTATTCCGGATTAGTCTTTGGTTACTGAGACCCTGGCCTATGCTTGACCTTAATCAAGGTCTTCCAGTTGGATTTTTATTTGTTTTTGAGCTTATATCTTTTTTGTCCAATGAATTGATGGGAATTTTTTTATTTTGTATGGGAAAGATTAAAAAAGATTAAAGTAAAAAATTTTCACATGCTTTTTGGGTCCATGCTGGTATGAATATTTAAAATATTCTTGTTTCAAATGTATACGATCTGCAGCCGAAGTCTTTAGATCGGTGGTCTTAATCAGGATACATGAGCTTGGTTAATCAGATGTTGATGGATTGATTTAGTTAATTAGGAGTTGATGGGTCGACTTAGTTAATTAGAGTTGATGTGTTGACTTAGTTAATTAGGTTAAGTTAATGGGTTGAGTTAGTTAATCAGGAGTTGATAGAGCAAACATAGCAAAATTCTTCACAATAACCTTCAAAGAATTAAAAATCATTATTATAAGGGAAAAAATTTAAATCTACTTAAAAAAAGGCAAAATAAATAAATAAAAAAATAAATAAAAATAAATAAATAAACTTTTCTATTGAGCTACCAGTTAATTACTACATTTACCAGACCATAACTACAAGATTACTACCTTTAATCTTTATCTTTACGATATCTTTCCCATTTTATTTGTGAGTTTGGATGATAAAACATTTATTCTTATTTGCTAATTAAATTCATTTATTTTATTTTCAATAGCTTTTATTTGTTAATAAGTTTTTTGAGTGCTTGCAAGAATAAAAATCAAATGAAAATTAATTAAATATCTAGGATTAAATATACAGGAATGCCTGTTGGCATCTTAAAAACTATAACAGTATTTGCAATGAAAGTTCCTATATTTAATAATGCGTCTTAACATTATTTAATGTCCCCGAGAAAGAAGCTTATGTATTTTTGTAACGTTTTATATTTTATTAACTATTTGATTATATTAAAAGTAAATTTAAAATTTGAAATATGCATATAAAAATATTATTTTAAGAGGGGATTCGTGGTCTTCCCTTATTTGCAGAAGAGGTCAATGGAACAATAAGATTAATACACGCTATCTTAGATAAAAACAAATACCAGTACTATGTATTTATTATGTTAAACAGAGATACGCAGGCTTGGGATGCATAGAACATCAGCGGGTCATGCCATACTATAATTTAGCCACTGACAGCATATGTTCACTGTAATTTAGCCATGCCATCTGTGGCCAGTGGAAATTTTTTGAAGGGGGGCCCCTCAATGCAAAGTATCATTATTGTTTTTCTTTTTAATAAATTACTACCTATAGACGCCTTTAGGTTTGTAACTTCCATTTTTGATCACAAAGCAGTTTCACTTGATCATTTAATACTTTAAAATGACCCTTATCAATATTGTATGACGAAGATGTAATTTTTTCCAACTCAATTTCAATCGCTTAACTTTGATTTTGATTATGTGTATTGCTAGTACAGGGCTGTGGTGGCAATTTGCACATCTAGCCACCCTATTGTTACGCCACTGGCCATATGCTACATAATACTCATTATAACTTAGCCTGTGACTGCATATACTTATTGAAATTTAGCTACAAACCGCACATATTCACAATTTAGCAGTGAGTCATATATACTCGTTGTAACCTAGCTGTTGGTAGCATAAACTTAATGTGACTTAGCAGTGGGTCTCATATTTTCTGTAACTTAGCCACTGGCTTCAAATACTCATTGTTATTTGGCTACTGGTCGCTAATACTGACTATAATTTGGCTACGGGCAGCAAATATTCACTATAATTTAGCTACTGATCATATATACTCACTATACCTTGGCCACGGATCGCACATATTCACTGTAGTTTAGCCGAGGAGCCACTCACCTCGAAAATTGCTTAACATATGTATTTCTCAAATTTTTATATGGATATAAAAAAATAAATAATGTAATAAAAAAGAAAACACAGAGCGTCGTGTTTAATATTACATTAATTTAATTATTTCGTCTTTTTTTGTTCCAGTTTTGTAGAAGCCAAATGCCATGTAATGCCAATTGATTTTTGATTTATTATTTTTACATCCGTGTTTAAAAATGGTTATTCACAAATATTAGTCGATCTAGACAGGCTTGATCCTTTTACTGCATATCTAGCAGTAAACTCGAGCAATTTTAAAATGGATTATGTTTGGGGGTAGTTCAGTAAAGACAACGTTATTATATGTAGTCACTGCATCCAGACTAGCACAATATTGACTTTCTATTTTATTGATTTTCTAGTCTATAGCGAAATAGAAAACATTGAATAAAATATTTTTTAATACTTAAATGCTTATGTTTTTATTAAACTAAATATGGATTATGGTCCCTGTTTTAATCTTTCGTAAAAATCATCTGAAAAACGTTCTAAAAAATTATCAGTTTTTGCAGTAAAATAGACATATTATAAGGAGGATTGCGATTCGTACATCATTACGTTAAAGCAAAATCAGCTTCTTTTAAATCAATTCTGATTCTTTTTTTTTATATATATTTAATGCTTGAAATTTATGTTCTATTGAATGTTAATGGAAATTAGTTTTGACGTTCTACCACAACTGTTGCCTACAAATCACTGTTGCAAATGGCACGATTTATGGTACATTGCAGCTGTTAATTCACGTAAAACGTGGAGGAAAATTTTTGTTCTTTATGTACATGATTCATAATTTGACTGCAGGGATTTTGTGTAATCTGCTTTTGTATATAACTTAATATTTATCGCATTCCGCCTAATTTTCAATCGGAAAGTCTTTATTATGAAACATTAATAGTGCATGTTTTAACTTCAATGAATATTTCTATGTCATTTAGATAATTTTGAAGTTATTATTTGATAATTAATAAATAATTGATTTTTCACAGTGTCCTAAAATGTGTATTTAATTTTCAAGGACACGAATTTAGGTATATCTCCATTTTTGTATTATTTAAAGTAATAAATTCCATTTGATAATGTATTGAAATCTCCTTTGTATTTTGATCAAAGTGTTTAAGTTAAAAAAGAGTTGGTAATATTTTTTTAACCAATACCAATTTAACCGGTGTATTTCTAGCAGTGCTTTGGATGTTCTTTAATCGATATTTTGCTTATGGAAAGCTCAATTATCTTGTTTTAAAGGATTAATATTGTCTGTTGTTTCACGCAATGTAATTTGTTTAATAACTTAGCAATAATTTTCCATTGCATTTCCAAACAGTGCTTTGGATATTTTTAATCGATATTTTGCTTATGGAAAACTCGAGTTATATCAATTAATTAGTTACATTTAATTTTAAAAATTAATTCTGCTTAAAATGTTGAAGTTCACGCTCAGCAAATACTATTTAAAACCTGTGAAGTGTACCTGTTTGAACTGCTTTATTAATATAATTATTTTAGGTTCTACTATAATTAGAAACATCAATAATTTTAAAAGAAATAAATCAATTTAATTTAAAAGTTGATACACATTAACTAATATAACTTGTTAATTTAAAAGAAAATCGTTATTTAGTTAAACAGATTCCATTATTAAAGAAGCCATTACACGATCTCATTACATCAGAAGGCTGAGATCTAGTGAATCACAGATGAAAAATGCGTTTTTAAATGCTTTCACAAAAATGAAAGTAGGAAATAGTTAATCTTATTATTGTCAGAAGTAATTATTGTAAGAACGAAAAGCAACGTAATTGTTTTTGAGGGTTGTTATTTAAAAAGAAAGCAACCCACGCACGTCGTATGCCAAAGACATCTAATTGCTGTGGATAAGATATATTTAAATATAAGCCGAAAATAATTAACCTTAATTGTTCCGAAATGAATTCGTGGCATCATACTGATTCATGGAAATTAAGCTCATGAGAAAATTTCTGTTGGATGAAAAAAACAAAACAATGACAGACTGTTGATTATGAAAAGATGCATTTTTTACTTTCATCGAAAAAGAAAATAGATGAGTTAAAAAAATAAATATGATAAATTTTTCCAGCTTCAACAACGGTTGATATTGTGATTTTTGAGAACGAATTTTTTTATTTCTCTACTTCAAAAAATGTTGGATAACTGCAACATTTTAAAACTTGTATTTGGAAAAAAAATGTACTTTTAAAGTGTTCAGGTTGGCCAACTGGATTATAACTGTGTGTGATTGGGTTGAGATATTTGAGAACAAACAGCTTTATTGTCACATGCACATTTAGAAATGTGCAATACACACTTAAACACATATACTTATATATTCGTGGAAGGATTCCATTTCTAAGCCGAATACTCAGTACTCAGGTGCGTACAGGGTGCACGTTCCTGTTGGGATGAAAGACTATTCATTAAACGTTTCTCAGCGGGAGCGCTGGATTCGCTGTACTTCCTCTCGAGTGAGAGTCTCGAGGCATACTGACCATTCTTCCTGAGCGCCATTGGGGGTTTGGTTTGTCGCTCTACTGTCATTTTGTGTACACTTTGGGCTAATTAGACCGGGATCTACAGTTTAAATGGATTCCGAACCACTAACAAACATCCATACCGCCGCCAGGATTTGAACCTGAAGCCTGTGGTATCACAGGCCAGAGCGCTAGCCAACTGGCTATCAGGCCGCGGTCACTGGGGGGAGCTCTTGCCAGTGTTTAGGAGGAAGCATTGTTACACTTTTAACTTATGATTAAAGCTAAATTTCAAGTAAATAAAATTATATTATTTTTTAATCTTATATAATGCTATTTTATATAAAAATGATAATTTTTGTTTTTCTTAAATATTTTTTCCAAGATAAATGTTTTTAAAATTTTTATTCTTATAAAATTGCAAAAGTTAGCATTTATCTTAAAAATTCAATGGAAGGAAATAAAATAGCATTAATTTTTATTAGTTGTAAAGGCTGATTAATTTCTTTTAAGATAAGAACTTTAATCAATCATTTGAATTAGTTATTTTCGACAATGCTAAAACTGAATATCTTCAATGTTAACTTTTGACACTACTTCGTTATTTTTTTATGTATAGTTAATTTAAGTTAATGTTTAATATTTACGTTCTTTTAGTGTAACCCTTAATCACTGAGGATACTCGTGGTAAAGATACCCTAAGCAATTATTTGCAGAAATCACAACAGGTGGCAGTGGGAGAGGGCATAAAAAAATATAACCTTGGAAAGTTCAAAGAGAAAAAAATTTCAATCTTTGCTGTGCATTTCGTAATACTTTGTGTAAATAAAGAAATTATCTTAAACTAGATTCTTTTTATCGAAAAAATCTATACAACGTGGAGTAAATACTCTACAAATTCCGATTATTTCCGCAAAAATTATTCCTTTCACCATTTACGCAGTGTTAGTAGGGTGGATGTTTGATTATACGAGGTTAGAGTTGACTACTATAACTTGGGGCTGCAAAGGGAATGAACGAGTCATACTTCATTTGTAAGATGAACGTACCTGATGTGTACTCCCAGTCATGAAATCTTTGCATGCACTCGCTGTAGCATTTGAAATCACTTATTCTTCACATTTGTCCAACAATTAATCGAGCATGGTGGTCCAGAGGATTAGACAACTTGATCGTCAGGCTTATTATGGCTTTACATTTCTTTTGAGGGTATATATTGACGACTTCTGTTGACAGTGTCAAGGAACTGGCTGGCGAATAGTGATTTGTGTACTCTTTAGTTAAGATGAACACGAACTGTTATTGTGGGGCTTCTAGCTTTTTAGATTTTTATCCTTAGAACATTTAACTTGTTTTTAACTGTTTTTAAGGTCTTTTGGTCATTTTTGTTAAGTATGTCTGGTCTTTTCTGTAATTTGTCTGTAATTTTGATTCGTTTATATGTTCTTTTTGTTTCTACGGTAAGTGGCCAAATTTGTATGGATTGTGTTCTAATAAAGCCAGTGACAGCAACAACAAAATTTATGTTCATAAAAATTTCTTTTGTTTTGAGATCTGAATTATACCCTTTTTCGGCTACTTTTTAGATGTCATTATAGTCTTTAGACGGGCATGAATAAAACAGTGTTCAGCTTTTTATTTTATGTACAAAACATGAAGAGACTTACACGTTGGCGTTGATGACAAGTTTCGGTAATTAATCACTGCTTTTTATAAGCAGTTCATTTATCAAACGTAAATGATATCTTCCTTAAACGTTTCTCATTATATTGCAGCATACATACATACCTTCATAATGAATATGGATTATTGAGAATTACTCACCTCTGATGCTTCTTTTATTCATGTTTTGGACGAAATCATTTTTTCTCACACATAAAGTAATTTATTCGTTAGCACAACAATTTTTTTTTTTTGTTTTCTTTTATCTTTATCTTTTATATATCTATTCGCTAGATCAGCATGAGAAAATTATATTATGCAATAGAGATATCTGATATACATCATTTGAGAGTGTCTGTAGATTTTTCGTATTTGAATTATAATACTTATGCGCATGTTATTATCTTTCCACAATTACTCTTTGTCTCATGATTTTTTTTAACAATTGTTTTGAGAGGTATTGAATAGAAACTACAATTTGAAGGAAGATATTTTCACTACGCAAGTAATATTTCAATTATCTTGCCCTATTCTCAAATAGAAATTGGCTTACGTTATTTATATTTTAATACTGAAATTAAATTTGTATTTTTTGATATTTATACAATACATATTTGAAATATACAATAAACATACTATAAATTTGTATACTTCATACAATATTGGTTGAATCCGTTATGTTTTTACCTAATGTGAAAGAAAAATCACGATACAAGTCAGTTTGATTTTTAAGATAAAAAACCAATTGGGAATTTTATAATTACCAATGTACCAATATTAAATTGATTTGAAGATGAAGACTACAGATTTTTGACTAAGAACTTTTTTAAGAAATTTTGTAGATCTTTTCTTAAGAAATTTTGTATTTGTAAATCTTTTAAAGATTTTAATCTTTCTTGTAGATCTTTTCTTTTAGAAATTTTTAAATCCAAATACTTTAAAATTTTTTAAGTTGTTGATGAATTTTATCAAACTCATATACTAATTTTTATCTTGATGTGCATATTTTGTTTCATGCATTACTTTGCTTATTAAATGTGTTTTTAAGGTCAAATTGTATTTTATTTTCATTGATTTACTCAGGCCAATACCTGGTTATATAGCTATAAAAAATGAGATCCTCTTTTCTACTATATATATAAAACATATATATATATATATATATAAATTGTTTGGTTCATCTTGGCCTAGTTTATCCTTTCTGCCATTAAACAACTATCTATTATTATTCAATTTTCTTGTTATTCATATCAAGAAAATCAAATTGGTTGCTTAAAAATAGAATTAAATACTAAAATACCTTTCAAATTAAAGCAGCATCACATATAAAATTATTTATTTGCTTTTTTAAATTAAATTACCCACTATAGACACAAAGACATTATTATGCACAAAGAAATAAAACATAATATACATGCTAGATAATTTTCGAATTTTTTTTTAGCTGTCTATAGCCTACACAAGTTCTTATCAGTCAGAGAGAAACTTATCAGACCGTTTTGATAGATTTTGTATTCATTATTCATACAATACTGTTTCCATTCATTGTTAAATTTTACTTTTTTATATTATTTCAATTTCAAGGCTGTCAAAGGATTTCATACCATTTATAAACCTCTGTTCTTAAGACACTCCTAACGAATTAAAAATTTTTTTAAACATAATTATTTATTACGGGAGTCA
Organism: Caerostris extrusa; assembly: GCA_021605095.1. NCBI lineage: Eukaryota > Metazoa > Arthropoda > Arachnida > Araneae > Araneidae > Caerostris > Caerostris extrusa. The sequence goes on from BPLR01006421.1 coordinate 89,683, forward strand.
TTTTTCTATTCTACAGTCATAAAATAAATCCTATATTTATTACACATTTTATAGCTTATTGTGAAATATCGAAGGATTTGTTTCAGATACTTTTTCATCGTTATGGTTTATTATATTTCGAAATCCTTCAATGATCCTCAAATAAAAATGGGTGATAAATTAAAAACAAAGGTAATTACTTGTTATGCTTCAATAAACAATAAAAAAAGAAGAAGATTGGTGTGCTATTATCAGTTTGATGGGAATATTGCTGGAAGAGGAAGTTTTAGCTTTTTAGGATTTAAGTAGTAAATTTTGATTTGACACCTTAAGCCACAAAGGTCTGTGTCTTTTTTTTATTTCTTTGAAAAAATATGCTACCTGAATTGCTGTTCGATTGTATAGCAGTATTTATTCTACACTGTTAAATTCAAACTCGTTTGGTGTAAAATACACGAATAGTATAATAGTATGTATATGTTAGAGCAGGGATAGCCAACACAAATGATCTTGTGGGCCACTTTGAAAATGCATCATAACCCGAGGGTCGCAGATAAAATTATATATCTTCATATTAGATTTAGACCCACTATAGACATTTTTTGGAGTAAAAGTTGAAACATAATGAGTTATTATTATTGTGTTAACAATTAATCGTAGATTTAAACATAGATAATAAAATAAGGATACTAAAGGCACATTATAAAGAAATATATAACACTAAAAATGAAATATAAAAATAAAAATATATAAATATAAACGAAGTAAAAAAATGAAATCATTAAAAAATATTTATTTTACTAGTGCGATATTTGTTTCACATTCTTTCACTTAGGTTCTGCAAATTGATCTCAATTCGGTATTTGCACATCGTAATTGATATCGTATTGAAAAAATTGCGCATTGAAATCGTATTGAAAAAAAAAACGATTCGCAGGTGTAAGTTGAACAAAAAGCGCTAACAAATCTGTAGAGAATCTGGTTTGCTTTTCTATCCACAATCAACTATGTGTATCTAGGGATAGTCACTGCGTCACTGAGGCCATTTAAAGTTCGCAGAATATAATATAATTATTCTGAGAAGTCATAACTGTAATAATTTTTGCGAATATAAGACAGACATTGCCTGTTTTATTTATTTATGTAAACTCATAAATAAAACAGGAATATCTGTCATATATCCGCAAAAAATATTATTTTGAAATCACAGCTACTTTTTTTCTAAGAATTTACGCAGTTAGTTTTTGAATATATGGATGCACACATAATGTATTTTTTTTAATACATTTGGTTTCCATTACTTTGGCCGTTATAAAATAAATATATTTTGTAAAAGTGTGATAAATCTCACGGATCGAAAAAAAAATATTCAAGGTGGGCCGCGGGTTGGCCACCTCAGTTCTATACTAATGAATACAATCTCTCTTAGTATAAGATTCATGAGTTGTATACAGTAGAGGGTTGCTGATAGTATAATAATTTTATGAAGAAGCTTTAACAAAATAAGCTATTTTATGCAGAAACTTATCTGTTAAACTTTTTACCAAAAGCACTTTCTTTGGCTATTAATTTTCATTTGAAAAAACAATTTGCTTTTGCACTTTAAGCCGAAATCACTACCATGGAGCTGCAACTTGTGGATGAAGTAATTCATCGTATAACTTGTTACATTAATGCGCGAAAGAATCTTTTCGAAATTTAATATATAAATATTTTGGCTGTATAATCTTATGCATCAGATATGCAGATAAGTTAAGATCTTATCTTATATTTTATATATAGATTTTATGCATAAGATAAGATCTCCTGTCACGAAACTTTTACGCCCAAAAGTAATGTGTGCAGCTATCAATCAGGAACGTTCTGATCCACTGGTCAATGCCACCAGAAACAAGAGAAGCGATAACGATGTGTGTAAGTATTTCACATGGATAGTTAGGTTTTCTAGTGGGTGTTTTCTGAGATTTCTCTTACACAAATCGACAATTATCACCAAAATAGTCCTCCTGGAAAGAAAAGCTCTCCCTTTCGTCATTCGTTGTTATTAATTATTGTTTTTAATATACATAAATTCCACAAGGTCATATATGAATTTCTACTGAGTAATTTGATCGTTAATATAGTGAGACACTAGCCACACAGCCAGAGTCTAAATCAAATCATATGTGAACAATAACTTAATGAGCTTCACTAGTGTAAGCAATAACAATCCTGAGCTCTCCTGTACACTAGCTGTGTTCATTACATGTGAATTACGAATCAGACTAGTATTACTTCAGTATAAAATACCCAATCACATGGTAAAAGACATGACATGTTATGAATGAAACTGCACGATATGCATTCATTTACGTCATTTCCGTTGCGTTATCACATACATTTTTCGTATGTAGACAAGTTTACAGTTTTTCCGCGACTAAAAATATGTATGGCTCTTAATATTATAGCTAATAATAATTTATTTGACGTATCTAAAAATAAAAATAGTCATATGTTTTTCTTTACTCTTAGCTAATTTTCAAAGTATATAACAATAGCAAATGCATTTATTTTCGTGTATCTGTATAATTTTTAGAAATGTTTTTAAAATAAGAATCATTCAATAGTTTTATACAAATAATTTAATAAAAGTTGTTATTCTGCAGCTATACTGTTCAATAAAGGATTCATAACCAGATAACGTGTTTTATAATTTTATTACACAATTGTTGTCTGCATATTGTACATATTGTGTTTTGTAATAAATATAATGAAATATTATGAACTGAACTGCACGAATCTAATAAATAGACGAATTCATATTATTCTACAAGTCATCTTTAAATATAAACTTCGTCATAAAATTTTAATAGTTAATAACATATCAATCCAAATAATTTATATCAGTTTTATGTGGTAAAATATAAAAACCATATTTAAACTTTCTAAGAGAAATTTATTAGGGTTCGTGATGTACATCTCTAACAAAGTGAGCAAATGAGCAAAATTTCATGATGCATTCCAGATAGAAAGCTTAATACCTGTTTTTAGAAATGCGGTTTACATTGTAATTTCTGTCTTTCTTTTTCCTCATCAATCAAGTTCACTTTTATTCTTTGGGGCAGAGTCAAGATAAAAGAAAAAAATTTTCCAACCTCTCCAAGGTCATTGGAGTTTTCTTCTTCAACAAATAACAAAATATTTTTTTCTTTATATGGCCAAATAATTCAACAAAATTCATGAGCTCTTTCTCTTTACTACCAGAAAGTGATTCATGGTTATTTTTTGTGTGTGTGATGGAGGACCCTTGTGCATAGGTCATGACTAATAGTGGTTGTGATCAATTTTCTAATTGTTTGCTTGTTTGTTATTGAAATTTATTGGAAAGTATTGCAAATACGTTTATATCTATTTTATATCTATCTATATCATTAAAAATTGCAAATACATATCTATCTATCTTTCTATCTATATATATATATATATACACACACATATATATCAAACTTCATAAGAGAACTGCTGGACATTCAAAAGGCACTTGAGGCATATCTGGGTCTACCTCCATCACAACAAATGAATCGAATTACTATCTTCACTGACTCAATAAGAAATTAAATATTAGTTATTTTTGCATCTAAATTCTGCTCTAGTTTTGAATTAAAGAACATGATATTACATGAGGTTCTTGCGTACAGCATGCTTCATTTTCAAAGAGAACATAATTTGGTGCACTTTCGTTAAGAAGACATTGTGAAAGTGTTACACGTTCCTACAAGTGCTACAAGTATATGCTGGATGCAGTAACAAATTTTTTTTTGAAGATGACTAGTATGTGATCTCGTGCTGTGTAGAAGGTGTCATAGATTTGACGGAGATGATCCTGCAGCAGAGACAACCACCCTTATACTGTACCTTGTATTTCGCACCACAATATGCAACAAAACGTTGTTCCAATATGGATGTTCTTGCTGACTGAGGCAGCTCGATCAGCACGAACAGCATCAATCATTGGTAATGTGGATGATAAACGTTCACGTTAGTTTTGATGTACATGAGTGAATTTGGTGATTCGGTACGCATTTTCTTAAAAACATTTTCCGATACATTGGTATGGTGACCCTTCCATTTCAGCTTATGGCTATACGCGAAATGAATGCTACCCAATTCAGAGTCAGTGAAATGCATGTTGACAGCACTCAATGGTTTTAATGAGGGTTCCGCATTACCGATCTAAACCAGGGGGGCCAAACCCGCGACCCGCCTTCAAACATTTGCGGCCCCATGAGAGTTATCACACTTTTACAAAATATATTTTTTTTATAATCAGTGTTAGTGAAAACCGATGTATTGAAATATCACATTATGTGTGCATCCATATATTCAAAAATTAACTATCAAAATTATGAGGAAAAAATTAACTTTAATTTTAAATAATATTCTTGCAAATATATGACAGATATTGCCTGTTTCATTTATGAGTTCGCAGAATAATGAAATTATATTCTGCGAACTCATGATACTCGCGCAACATTGAACATCTAATATAACAAGTTCTGTGTTTCACTTTAGTCATTTTAATTCATTTATATTTAATATTTTTTATATTTCATTTTTAGTGTTATATATTTCTTTACAATGTGTGTTTGGTATCATTATTATTATATTATCTATGTTCACATGTAAGAATAATAGAAAACACAATAATAATAACTCATTATGTTTAAATTTTTCATTCCAAAAAAAAAAAATCACTTTTTCATTCAAAATCTAATATGGGTATATATAATTTTGTTTGTAGCCCGAGGAGTTAGGATACACTTCCAAAATGGCCCGTGAGGTTATTTGTATTGGCCAGACCTCATCTAAACGATCCAGCGCCACCTATACATTTCCGGTTATGCTTTCCTGTATGATTTTGATTCCTATCCATGTATTCTGCCCCACCAGCCAAATTTTTACGTAGAATTTCGAAATAACTTGCATACTGCTGGTATAAAAATACTCAATAAATTACTTAAAAGTTTTTAATGATAAAGTTGTCCCGATTCATTTCCTATAAGGGTTAAATTGTTTGAGATCTAAGGAATTCCAAAAATTAATTATGACATAGCTACAAAAGATATGTGTCATGAGTTAAGTAGAAGCGTTGAATGTTTTAAATATTTTTTTATTATATTTCTAATCAAATTTCCTGCGTTCTGCTTTTCAAATACTAAAATTCCTAAAAGAATATGAATTTAAGCATCATATATTCACTCAAGTTTCAAATCCTTATCTAGTCAGATTTGCTTTGTCAGTGTGCTGCAGTAAATCTTGACTTGGTAATGATATTGATAAAGTCTCTGTAATTGAAAATCATGCTGGCTGGTTGTCTAAGTTTCCTCTTGTACTACTAGAAAACTCAATGACTAAACGTTCTTCGAGAATGTATTACTCAGCTTCTCTGTTTTAATTGAAAGTGAGACAGAGAGTCTCATTATGTCTCATTATTTTGAATAAATTAAGATACGTAGTTTCAAATAATGAATATTATACAAATAAATGTTGACATTTTTCTAATATCTTGTTGTGTTGATCTAATGCAGCTGGCAATACAGAGACAATTAATCTTTATGCCATAAGCAAGGCCTGCAATGCTGTTACTTATTTAGCACTACCCAGCACTACTTTTTTTCAAATAATTTGCTGAACACCAAAATTCGCAACTGATTATTATTATCAATGCTTTAACATTTTCAATTTCTATGCAAATTGTTTTTCAATACTTCTTCTTCTTCTTCAGTACCACAAACTTCAGATTTGAATCCTGGCGGTGGCATGGATGTTTCTTGATGGCTCGGAATCTACGTTAAACTATAGCTCCAGACTAATTAGTCTAAAGTTTACACAAAATGATTGGTGAAGCAGCCCTCATGCCTGTCGAAGGCATGTCTACTGGCAACGTCTGTCTACTGGCAAATTGTTTTCCAGTGCTAATATTTAAAAAAAAAAAAAATTATCTCTTTTTTTCTGATAATATTTGTCATAATTGTTGATCATCAATTTTACTTTATAGGATAATTCATTTTAATTTAATAATTTACACATAATTATTCATTAATTTACACATCAATGCAAGATTACCATTATTTCAATGCATTATTGAACCTTCGTTTTACCGTACCTTTCTTACATTGTTATTAAAAAGTTGCAGTTTAACCAGAATAGATTGTAATTACAAATATTAATAATGCTAATCTCCGGCAATTTTTTTTTTTTTTAAGCCGCAAGGTAAACCTCATTAATGCGTTGGGTGGGTTGTACATCCATCATTTTCTCATTTTCGAAACAAGGCATGTGAGTACTAAGCTGACATTTACGAGAAAATGCATTGAGCTATCACAACCCACAGGTTCCTGAAAGAGACAATCCATTTCAGCTTTTTGACATGTGACACACACTAAACAAGCCCTCGGAAACAATCAAAATCAAACGAGTTTGTTTACTCTTAGGTAATCTCATTTGATGAATGTGGTTTTATTTAAAAATAATATAAGCATCAGTCCATGTATTTTTACATTTATTACCTAAAGAATGTACATAGTTTTTAAATGTATTACATGTAAACAAGATAAAAATGCAATTACTACAACAAAATGCAGTTCCTACAAAATAAAAAAATGTTTGAATAAAAAAATGAATCTGTGAAGTGTAATCTGTGAAGTGTAATCTGAAGTGTAAAATCTGTGAAGGTAATTTTTTTTTGTAGTTTCTTAACAGATTATTTCGACTACATAAATATTTCATGTTTGTATCTTTTGGGGATATTATATATTAACTAACACGAAAATAATTTTTTAATGTTGAAATTAAAGAAACATTTAGGTTTCCTTGTATTGTTCTAAGACAAACCGAGTTCATTAGGGATATTTTAGAACTTACTACTTATGTTGTAGAATTCACTAACAATTCTACAACTATTCTTCTACTTATTGTTATTACTTGTTATATTGTAGAACTTACTACTTGTACTACTTATGTTGTAGAACTTTTGAACGAACTTTCTTTTGTAGCCCCTTAACCTTTAATCGAACTACATAAATATTTCATATTTGTATTTTTCCGGGATACTATGTGTCAACTCACACGAAAATTATTTTTCAATGTTGAAATTAAAGGGATATTTGAGTTCCTTACTTATATTATTCTAAGGCAAACCCGAGTTCATCAGGGATATCTTATGCTGTAGAACTTTTGCATCTGAACTAATGTAGTCGGAATAAAAGATATTCCGACTACATAAATAGTTCACATTATCTTTTAGAATGCTACGTATTAACTGACACGTAAGTTACTTTTAATTTTGAAATTAAAGGAACATTTGGGTTACCTTGTATTATTGTAAGGCAAACCCGAGTTCATCAGAGATATCGTATGTTGCAGATCTTTTGAACGAACTTTTTTGCAACACCGTAAACCTTAATAGATTCTTCCGACTACATAAACATTTCATATTTGTATCTCTTGGGGATACTATGTATTAACTCCCACGTAAAGTTATTTTTAATTTTGAAATTAAAGGAACATTTAGGTTACCTTGTATTATAAGGCAAACTTGAGTTCATTAGGGATATCGTATGTTGTAGAACCTTTAAACGAACTTCTTTTTTGTAGCACCTTAATACTTAATACATTATTCCGAGTTCATAAATATTTAATATTTGTATCCTTCCGAGATTCTATATATTATGTAAATCACGCGAAACTTATTTTTTAATTTTGAAATTAAAGCAGCATTGGCTATTCGTTCAATACATAAGTCATACGTGAAATCCACCAAAGATCAACAAAATAAAAAAAAAAAAAAAAAAAAATGTTAAATAAAATTGAATTTGTTTTTAATTCAGTGAACCAAATTAGTAAACATTTGAATAGAATTATTTCGAAAATAGATTTTAAATATTTATTTGAAATATAATTTGCCTTAATTCTGGAGCATAATTTGCATGATCTTGCTTAAAAAATAAATAAAAAATGCACTGTTTGATAATATTGAATATATCATTGTCAAAAAATTTACTTTTTCTTATCTAATTGATTTAAATTAGGGATATTACAGAAAAAAATATATTTTTTATTACTTCCAAAATTACATTCCTTTTTTATTGTGACCTAAATAAACAAAACATACAAAACTACCAGATAGCACAACAACTAAGTTACTTATTTGTATTCAAAAGCTGTATAAATGTGATACTTCAATTCGATAATAAGCATCTATAAAGAATATTTAACGATTCACATTTGATGAATGTGTGATACATGTGTTTTATATGTATTGTTTAAAGAATATACATATATTTTAAATACATCACTAAATTTACTCGTGTTCATAAAAATAAAAATGCAAATTATCCGTGAATGTAATGTAAATGAACTTTTTTGAAGCCTTTAAAAGATATTCCGACTACATAAATACTATATTTCATATTTGTATCTTTCCGGGATACTATGTGTTAACTCACCGAAAATTATTTTTTAATTTTGAAATTAAAGGAACATTTAGGTTACCTTGCATTATTCTACCCGAGTTCATTATTGATATCGCATAATGTTGTGACTAATGCTCAGTGTCCAGCAGCGTGGGACGGGCACACCATGAATAGTCTACTCATGGATGGAGGGAAAGGGGTTAGCTTCTGTTGTGGAGCACCAGTAGGTAGAAGTCTGATATGGCTCCAAGTCACTGAAGAAGGAAGCAGTACCTTTTTGAAAGATTTTTAAGAGAAACTAACCCACATTTGTATATGGTATGGGAGTAAACCGGAAAATTCGCACCAGGTAGTCTCAATAACGATGGTGCCTGAATGGTCGAGTGTCTAACGATCTGGCGCTCGGTGCCACACACTTTGAGTTCGGGTCTTGGAGGTACCATGACTGTTTGCAGTGGTTCGGAATCCACTTTAAGTCTGTAGGTCCCGGTCTGTAAGAGCGTCACAAACCCAGTCAGACTTCTCACCCCCCCCATCATTCCCTAACTATATAGGGGCAACTCAGCTCTAAGCACAGTGATGTGGTGTGGTGTAGTAGTAGTAGTCTAAATAATGGGACAAGATGTTGAATATCAAAAACATCATTGAGCCTCGTCCTTTTTGAAACAGTGTTCACAACTATACCGACGGCGCATTCAACCTCAAGTATAATGCTCACCAGATGACTTCCTATGGTAATTTGAAGTTTATTTATTATTATTACTGTGAATTATATTATTATTACTATTATTAATGAAATTTGAATCAGAATTAAATCTTCAGTACTACAATGAATTGTTTTTTTCAAAATAAAATTTAATTTCGAATTTTCTTCAAAATTGACATTTTTTATTAACTGAACTACGGAGAAAATTCAAGAAATTTAATGAGTCATTTAAAAACCTAAAACTACAAATGCATTTAAAAATTTAAAATAATGATTTTTGAAAAACTACTTTTTCAATTATCCTTCTTAAAATCACACTTACTAATATTTAATTATAAAAATTTTCTAAAATTAGTATAATACTTCCAGTGGAATATCAGTTTTACAAATAAGTTTAATTCAAATAAATTATGAAGAAGTTTTTAGTTGACCTTGAAGTTTTTTCATTAACGGCACGTGGCATTAAAATATATCTCAAAATTATATGCCATGCCATGAGTTATTTTCAAATATTATACCTGTTTATTATCTACGTTTTCATTAAGGAAATATTTGCACGTATGTTTGTTTTTCTAATCAGTGTAAGACGCTGAATCATTGATAACTGTTATCATTTTAAGAAAAATTCCTGAATCTGAGATTCCAGGATTTTTTTAATGATATATTTCCTCCTTCATATTTTAGCCTTGATAACGAAAGCATGCGCAAGGCATGTAAAAATATTTTAATTTAATTTTTCTAGAAAGCAATGTGGAAATAAGAGGGAAACTGAATTTGGTTTATGAATGCTTTGCAGGTAGAAAGTACAAGGACTGCAGAAAATAGAAATCTCTAATAATATTACCAACCGCAAGAGAATTTATCTTTATTTTAATCACGTATTTTTAAAATGTTTTTTATCACAAACTAATGTAAAGCTTAATTGTGTACATTAATTTTGAAAAAAAAAAAAACGGTTTTATTGTAATTCAGTAAGCACTTCTTCGTTTTTAATGCATAGTAAGAATAACTTTTGGTACTTAATATCATTTTTATTATTTTAAACTTGCAAGTATAGCCTATTGTTTCCTGATTTGTTTAAATATAATATTTTAAATTTCGATAACTTTTACTGAAGCAAATATTATCTTCTGACTTTCATTCTGTTGAGGCTGGTAGGTATGTGAAATTAAAAATAGTTTAACAGTGTATATAATATTTTTGTATCCTAAATATACCTACATATACATATTGTTTTAAAACCTACAGAAATGTTATTGGATCTGCAAAAACAGAAAAAAGTTATAGTATTGTTACGCTGTCCTGAAAGAGTTGAGGTACTACATTTCATTCAAGTTTAACTTACGTACAAAATATTCAAATTTAGGTAAACACATAACTATAGCATTCTATATTATTTTAGCATTGAAATAATATATAAATAATTTCATTTTTTAATGCTGTTAATTAATGTCTTTGAAAAATTGAATGAATTAAACTGTTTATTATAAGGAATATGTCTTCCACTAGCTGTAATATGTTTTTAGAATTGTCTTTCTATGCTAATAATTGAATTACCAGTCTTGAATGACTAGCAAATGACTGAGAACCTAGTCTACCGTCCAATATATTCCTAAAGTTTCAGGGATTAAGGTTCTACAGGATTAAGGTCCAGGGATCCATCGGTGTAGTCTATTTATCCATATCTTTATCCTCAAGACATCTGTTCTACAAGCCTTAAGGCAGACAGCCATAATCCAAGTTTGATTATACTATCTTCATCCATTAAAATGAAATTATCACCTGTAAGGCAGCATACAATTTTACATGTGGATATCGTTCCTATATCCCTCAGTTGCATGTGCCCCTATAAAATACATGAAAGTCAATGTTATTATACAGAGAAATTTCTTCCCAAACTATGATTCCACCTCCTTTATATTTGTGTCTGTCAACGACTTACAATTGGTAAAATCTGGTAATATACATATTTATTTACAATGCTTATAAACAAAACTACAAATATTTTTTATAATGCAGATAAATATATACTTAGTTTAAAATAAAGTGTCAGAATAAAATAAATGTACTTGAAATTGAATAGAAATTAAAATAAATCAAAAGAATTATATTTTCTATAACAACACAGTTTAAAAATAAAGCTTATTTTACTGCTAAAATGAAAACACAAAGTCTTATTAAAATAATCTATTTAATATTTTTAATAGTTTTTATAAATATTCTTTGTTAATAAAATATTGTTGTTTCTAAATAATTCAATTTAATTCAAAATAATTGTGCTGAGATTGTATATCAGACACGAAGACCCATGGGATAGAGATCCATGCATAAAATGCCATATGCTATAGCACAACAACATTTTCAAATTTCCTATTGAAAGAAACAAATTTATTTACGAGGAATTAAAACTATTTATATTAATAAACATATCTCAAAATAATGTTATATCTAAATAATTCATTTTAATTCAAAAGAATTGTGCTTAGATGTACCAGACATGAAGAGTCATGTAGTAAAGATGTTTGCATAAAATGCCATATGATATAGCACAACAATATCTTCAAATTCCCTATTAAAATAAACAAATTTATTTACGATGAATTAAAACTCTTTACATTAATAATCGTCTCTCAAAATAATCTTATATCTAAATAATTAATTCTAATTCAAAGGAATTGTGCTGAGATGCATCAGACAAGAATAACCATGTGGTAAAGGCTCCTGCATAAAATGCCATATGATATAGCACAACAACATTTTCAAATTCTCTATTAATTCTAAAACTCTTTATATTAACACACATCTCTTAAAATAATGTTATATCTAAATAATTCATTTTAATTCAAAAGAATTTTGATGATATTGTATATCAGACACGAAAACCCATGTGGTAAAGACGCTTGCATAAAATGCCATATGATATAGCACAACAACATTTTCAAATTCCCTATTAAAAGAAACAAATTTATTTACGATGAATTTAAACTCTTTATATTAATAAGCGTTTCTTAAAATAATGTTATATCTAAATAATTCATTGTAATTTGAAGGAACTCTGCTAATAACTCATTTTAATTCAAAGGAATTGTGTTGAGAGGTACCAGATACAAAGACCCATGTGGTAATGACTCTTGCATAAAATGCCATATGGTATAGCACAACAACATTTTAAAATTCCCTATTATAATTCATTTTAATTCAAAGGAACTGTACTGATATGTACCAAACATGAAGAGACATATTGTAAAGACGCTTTCATAAAATGCTATATGGTATAGCAGAACAACATTTTCAAATTACATAATAAAAGAAGCAAATTTATTTACGATGCATTAAAACTCTGCAAATTAAATAACTAAATAAACAAGTTGGTATAATTACGAAACCTCTCTTACTGTTTCTTCCACTAACCTTTTCCTCAGACCTTGGACGATATACATTCATCACACATCAAGTAAGTTCGAACGAGAATCTGCAATAAAGCATGACATAATTACAATGATTACCAAAAAGAATAAAAAGCCTTGCTGCCTTCTTTTGTTAATTGGTTCTTCATTTTACAACCGAGGTTGTGAAGTCGTACTGTGACATAAGCGCGTGTGTGTTGGAGTGAGGAATCAAGATAGTTGATGACAGACAAGCTAAGTGTATTGAAGGTCAGTGTTACAGCTCTTGAGAAGTTAATGGACATCTTGTTACAGATGTCAAGGACCTTCGCCATCACAACAATTAGTCTTTTGTAATGCCTGCTTACCGTCATGGGCACATATTTGTTACGTGTTTCACTCTTCCGCGTATAAATAGTTAAGAAGTGGTTTATTTATGGTGATTTTGTTAAAGTCTTGTGAAGAATAAACTTTTTTTTTGTTATTTTTATTTTTTGGTTTCATGTAAGTTTTAGTTAGTGAAAGTTTTGTTACTTAGTGAAAGTTTGATATCAAATAAATGCAGTTTTTTTTATTTCAACAATTAATTAAATATCTCGTGATATGAATTTGTAGTTAACATTTGATACGCTTAAATAAAATGAGAGATTTTATTTAAATGACTGTATTATGATTGAAATAAACTCAAACTCCATTTATAATTCAAAGGCATAAATATCGTTGAAAAAAAATTTAATTAAAATAATTATGAATTATTGTTTTAAATAATGTAATTATTTAATACTTGAATCACCATCCCAAATTTGCTTCGTGCAGCTTTTAATTCGAAAGGACATGATTTTCTTAATAAAAATCCTCTGTCCCAAATTTTAAATGTCATTCAGGTGAAGCCATGAACTTTTTACAATGACAGCATGCACTCTCGCTCGATTTTATGATTTTTAATTCTGACAACTTTACCAAGGCTAAATTTGATTTTTCGTCTAGATGTTCTTATGGTGGATATTTGCAGTCTTAATAGGAAAAACAATTTTTGATGATGAATTGTGCTAATTTAATAGTTCTTGATAGCAAAATTATCACAAATTGAATTTAAATTTAAAGATAGTAAATAAATACTTAATGTCCAGCAAGTGAAAAGAATCATAATATCTTTTATATTTTTAATTTAATTTTATTTTGAAATTTATGAGTTCTTAACAAATTAAGATTTTAATAATGTTAGTAACTTTTAAATCTAAAAATCAATTAAACTGAAAATGCAACAGGGCTAAACTATTAGAACATAAATATTAAATTAATTTTTCTTCATCATTGGCTGAATTATCCCCACAATTGTATAATAATTCCGTCTGCATTACAGGCAGATTTCGAACCAGGAATGAATTTTATGGATTACGGCGATACAACTTTTTTTACCTTTATGCCATTTCAAGAAAACTATGCCACACATCAGTAGTAGCTTTTATATTTTTAGTAGGCTTACTATTTTATTTTAGCGATATATGAAATAATTCACGTAAAAATATCCAATATTATTGTGGAAAAATGGCTAATTATTAACATTTTTTTTTGTAAAAAACCTATGGCCGTCCATAATTAAGCAATGGATAACCTCAGTGACAGAATTTGATTTTTCGTCCATAAATATCATTTTTATCTTATTAAAAATGTTTGAGTTGAATTGTGATTTAATAGTACAAAAAGTGAAAATATGTATATTTTAAGTGTTCTGAGAAGAATCAGGATTTGCTTTTAATTTAAATTGGAGTTCCTAACAAATTCACAGTTTTAATTATTAGTAACTTTGATTAAATGTAATAATAAACATTTATTTATATAATTTTCCCATTCTTCATTTTACCCCATTATGGGCCAAGGCTGTCTGTCCACTGGCAGATTTGAAGACAGGAGATGTTTACTTTTTATGGGGTAAGGATGTCTGCCAACCGTCATATTGCTCCTGAACTACGGTTTAAAGTGGATTCAGAACCCTACGAACATCCATGACACCATCAGGACTTGGAAACCTTTGGTATTGAGCTCCAGCCCGCTAGTCACTGGTCATCAGGCTGTATATCATTTCATATCCCAAAATGTTAATCTATAGAAAAAGATTCCTTTCCCTTTTAACGTATTTGGCCCTCATGTGAGTTGCCCTTCACAGTTCTATAACTACTAAATAATTGATTGAATGATTTAAGTCATAATGTTAATCGTCTGCGTTAATATGTATATCTTTTAATTTTTAAAGAAAATTTGAACAACTTAATATTAAACAAAAGCCCAGCTCGTGTCCCAGTGTCAACGTATGCAATCAGCATGCAGAATGAGCGAGGTTCGAACACTGGCGGAATGGTTGTAGTCACCGCTTTCAAAATGACCAAATTCGATGATATTGTGTGATATGGTTATATAGCTATGACAATATGTGTAAAAGCGTTTCGAATCGATAGTTAGGATACAGGGTGAGGTTTTTGGCGTAGTTTTCTACCGTACGACATTCAAATGCGAGATTTTTACTCCTAAAAGTCCCTGATTATTGAAGGTCAATTGGTTAGAGCTCTGGCGTTGTTACCACAGGTTCAGATTCACCTGGCGGAGGCATGAAGTTTATTAGTGGTTCGGAATCCATGCTAAACGGTAGTTTTTTGGTCTAATTTAGTCCCAAAGTGTGCAGAAAATGACCGTAGAGCAAACCAAACCCCTAAAAGTCCTTTCGGAAGGCACTGTCCTCCTATCGACATCACCGGTCAGTGGACTGCTCGTGCAATACATAAGTCATACGTGAAACCCACCGATGTTCAACGAAAATAAAAAAAAAAAATGTTAAATAAAATCAAATATAAATTCATAACAAAATTTGTTAAGTATTTTTTTAAATTTTACACTGTTTTTAATTAAGAAAGAAATCAGTAAACGTTTGAATATAATTATTTTGAAAATACAGTTTTAATATTTATTTGAAACATAATTAGCTTTAATTTTAGTACAAATTTGATTGATCTTGCATAAAAATTAAGACATGCATTGCTTTATAATACTGAATATATCAAAATTAACATTTTCTTATCTAATTGATTTAAATGAGAAAAATATAAATCAAATTTTTTTATTACATTCTTTTTTTAACTGTGGCCTAAATAAACAAAAATACAAAACTACCAGATACCTTCAGCTTATAAATTTAGCACAACAACTATTTTTTTTTCTTTACTTGTAATTTGTATTCAAAAGCTGTGTAAATGTGATACGTCAATTCGATAATAAGCATCTATAAAGAATATTTAACGATATCATGATCTGATATGATACATACCGCGGGGAGTTTTGATGCTTTTTTTGGCATCAAATAATTTATTCAAAAATTTAAAAAGAAAAGCAGCAATTATTTTTCTTTTTTTTTCCAGCTCTATTAAATTCTGCGATACATCAACCTCACCGGTACAACAGATGACAAGATGCTATTAAACTTATCAGTCATATAATTCGATTCGCATTTCAAGATACGTTGGCGGATATGATTTGAAAATAAATATGCACATTGTAACAAAAGTCATATCACATTAGCGTTTAACTGTATAGAAGTAATCACACGTAAATGCATGAAAGAGATGGATTGTAATTTTGTTATCAATGTTAAAAAAGTTTGCAATTTAAGTTGCATCTATCATTGAGTGCAAGGTTAAAATGTGTGTAGTTATTTGAGTTTAAAAGCATAACAGTGTTTTTCTGCATTTATTGTCTTTCTATTATATTGTAATATGATATTTTATAAAAATAATCATAATCATCATCAGTGGCGTAACAGCTACATTGTATGCCAAAGCCATCTGCAAACTGGCAGATTTAGAGACAGAATACATTTTCTTTTTACAAGGTATTTTTGTCAGCCTTAGTTTCAACAGTTATATCAGACCGGAACCTACGGTTTAAAATGAATTTCGAACCATTACAAACATCCCTGCCACCACCGGGACTCGAACCCGATACCTGTGACACCGAGAGTCAGAGAGCTAGTTATTCAGAATCATAAAATTATCATAAAATATCATATCATATCATCATAAAATTAATTGTTGTTGTTGTTGTTATCGTGTCCATGGATTTAAAATATAATTATCGATGTTAGATCAAGTCAAAAAGTCTTCTCGATAGCGGCCGCAAGCAATGGCGCCGCTTCACTATACAGGGCTTCTCTTAAGTTGGCCTCGATTGGTACCATACCCATTTGCAAAACATGGGGAGTGAGTGCTGGGCACTCTAGAATGTGCTTATGTGTTAGGAAAGCGTTGCGGCAATTTCTGCAGTGGATATATTCCCTGGTCTTGTCTGGAAGAATCTTCATCCTTCTGTAATGATTAGTTCTGAGTCTGCTAATAACTGATGTCAGCTTCCTAGGGCAGTTGAAGTCCGTGATTAGTGGCTTCTTAAAGTTATGAGGAATTAGTCGGCTTTTGGCAACTGCGTTAGCATCTGCAAGTGTGATGGTAGTCCTGGGTTGATCATTGTCCCTGGCTTCTTTGGCTAAAGTGTCAGCGCATTCGTTGCCCTCAATGTTGACATGTGCGGGAATCAATTGAAGATGACATGATTTGCCTCTACAGTGTAGAGTCTCGAGCAGGACATTTATCGTAGAAGTGATGTTAGTATCTCCATTTTTAATTGCTTCCAGAGCCGACTTGCAGTCAGAAAAAGTCACTAACCCGTCAGTGAGGCCTGAGATAGTAATACCATAAAATTAATTATAAAATATAATTATTTTTATAATATATTTACATAGAAATAATTATATAAATATATAATATATATTTTTATATTTATTTTATTGTCTTTCTAATGTATAATACTTGATAATTTATTATAAAAATAATTATAAAAATAGTAAAATACACACAAAAAAAAAAAATTGGATATGTTACAGCTAAAGATCAAAAGTCGTTAATGTGCACATTAGCTAGTTAACCTGCAGATTAACTGATTTGCTCCGTTGGAATCAAGAGTTTTCCGCATTTTACCTTGTAATGTACGGCTTCAGTATCATTAAAGTTCAAATGTCTGTTTCTCTCATTTCCTTTCCCTACTTCTTCGTCCTACTTTTAGTTTGGTTTCACCAGCATCTTGTCGTCGCCGATTGTTTTTATCTGATTTCAGTGTTTGAAAAAGAGATTTTTAACGAAAGAAGATGTCTTTGTTATAGAAATATCTTTAAAGTCAAACAGCAATAAAACAATCCCTTGGTACTATTACAGGGTTTCAGAAAGTGTGTTTAGAAATCTGAATGTACCACAAGTAGGTGTGCACGTCGCAAACTTCAAAGTGTCACCAATCTTTAGATTGCACTAATAAGTAGGTATAATTTTATCATATGGTTTGAAAATTTATTTCCTTACTTGTAATAATATTTTAAACCGTTTGATTCTTATTATAGTCGTTTTAATTCATTGATGATTGATTCTATCAACTAACTTGTTGATTGTTTTATTGTATTAATTTGATTCTTAAAATATTGAAAAATAAATAAATTACATTATGTTAACTTAAGCGTACAGAAACGTTGCTGTTGTTCCAGCAAAGATCTAATTTTCACTTTAATGAGTTCCTAGTTGGTAATGTGCAGATAATATAGGTAATTTGAAAATTACCTAGGTAATTTGAAAAATGAAAGAATTTTTGGCATTTTAACAGATCATCCTAGTTAATCTGCACATTATCTAGATAATCTGTAGAATAACTTGTTTCTGCATCTTAGCGATAACAGATACACCAAGAAGGAGTATCTAAGAAAAAGGAGAATTGACAGATGAAATGCATATGCATAGAAAATAAAACTTTCAAAAAATTAACTTGGTCAATTATAGAATTTAATTTTGTCATCATTAACAGCTACCAAGTCTTTAAGCTCGCTTAAACATTTTTGTTATTTTTCCGTATTTGAGTGTTCATATTGCATTTACAAAATAGCCACTTCTACTTTTTTTAAAGCATTTTTCATGATGTTTATGGGCAATGTCTTTCCTATTTTCCGACATTGTTATTTGCAAAAATTTTTTTTTCGCCATAAATTAAAAGAATTTTAAATTCAAAAGTGAAATTGGAAAGGCTGGCTGTATGAAACAAAAAGTTGGCACAAAAATATATTATAATTCTCTAATTATATCTAAAAAAAAAAACAAAGGTACAAATGCAGAATAAAAGAAACTTCTTTAAGTAGGATAAAAAAGCAGTAAAAAAAAATGAGGTGAAAAATAAAAGACGTGAATCCTACAGTGTTAAGAGCGACTAAATCCAGATTTGTCAGGATCCAATTTCTCCCAAGGGTGTACTCACTGAAAATACTAACAATTCGTCTTTTCTTCTTTACAGCAGTTCACGGTTAGGGAGCTGGATATCTGCCAGAGGTCAACGGTACTTCAGAGACGTAACCGTGAGTTGTTGGGCGATAAAGCTTTTGGTCACGAGTCAACACTGAATCGAAAAGCAATAAATAAATAAATGGCTGCCATGTCGGTTCTTCGAAAATAACGGTTTTATGTAGAAATGTATAATCTTCATTATCTGATATTGAGTCAAATATTGATTCATTAATCAAAAAAGACAATTATAGGATATAATTTTCAGTTTCTGAGCAAATATATAGATTATAATAGAAGGTAAATTTTGGAAAAAGCATGTAAAATCCTTGTCGATATTGAATATTTCCTAGATAGCACTGGCACCACTGCAAATGCACACGTCAGCGTTCACAAGTGAGTGTATAATCGGGGAAATAACCACCATGAAATTAGATCTCATACTATGAATTGCCTATCAATGTTCTTTGTAATAACTATTGTCTTATTTATACAACGAATAGCTAAATATGACAAATCAGATACTGAAGGAACCGCTCTCATCTAATGTCCTGTTGTCTTTCTCTCAAAAGGCCAACAGCTGTTACTTGGAGTAACGTTCTGCAACTATTTAACCATTCCTGCCAACATGGCCTTATGGCGATATTGCACCAAGCCAATTAACGATCGATTTTTTGATTTAACCATTTTATTTTCTTTACTTCAATTGCACGTTTTCTCTCAAATGGTAGCATATGCTAATATTGAACATGGGTCCGTATGCGAGGCAATGTTACAGTCAAAGCGAATAGACTAAACGCAGTTCGAATGGAAGTTATTTCTCAGAATTGGAAGTTCTTCATTTATACACCATATGAATGTCCAGCTTTAAAGTTCTAGCTATTCACCAAAATTTAATTATTTGGATATTTATGTTGGAAGATACTTTTTAAAAGAAATTTTGTTACAATCATATTACTCTTTCTTGATGGATCATTGTTTTCTTAGAATGTGCTATTAATAACTACTAAGTAATCTAGTTAATTAAATTACATTTAGAATATTTAAGTGTTGTATTATTGTTTCATAAATCCAGTACTTTGACTAAAGGTCATTTGGCATTTGAGTGACAAATATGTAGCACATTCGGCTTTACCTATTGGGAGCCTGCTGCATCCAAATTTCTCCTCCAGAAATCGGAACGAACATTTTAAGGATAATATTTGGGAAGATTCATTTCCTCCTTTGCCCCATAATTCCAAATGAAGTATTTTTTCACCCTACACATTTATTGTGCCCATCCTTAATACGAAAGGTTTTGGTTTAGTTAAACTAAGTAGTTTGATTCAACTCGGTTCACCTAGTTCGGATACTCAGCTAGCTATTCATTAGGCCTCTTCAGTCTGCTGAATTAAATGAAATAAAGTTAATGAAATAAATTATGATATGTTGAAACTAATTATAATAATGCAATGGTAGTAAAAGCAAATTATTTTATCTTAAAATAAAGAAAGCACTAAATTATATAAAAATGTCTGTTTTACTATGAGACGGAAACACTCTTTGTTCCATTATTTGTGTAAAAATCTTACAAAGTCCTACACTTTTTTTGACTTCCTTTTTATTATTTTAGTGATATGTTTTAAATTCAGAATAAAGAGTTAAGCTAAAAGAAATTAATATATATATTTGATTTAGGGTATCTTCTTCTTCAATGGCACAGCAGTCCCACGGTGGGCTAAGGCGGTCTGCCTACTGGCAGATTTCGAAACATGAGATGTTTTCTTTTTACGGGATAGGGTTCTCAGTCCTATGCCCAACAGTCATATTAGACCAGGACTTAAGATTCAAAAGGGATTCCGAACCACTACATGGCACCTCCGATCCATGGTACCGCCGCGACTCAAATCCGAAACATGTGGGATAGAGCTCCAGATCACTAACCACTTGGCCATCACGCCCAAGAGTACCATAATAAAATAAGAAAGCATTGTTCCAGAATATAAATTTATTTTTCAACAGTACTTTGGGACCTGCTGGGATTTTTTAAAATTTGAGCTGAAGATTTGAGTTACTGAAACTAACATTCTTTTCTGTTTTCACTACACTTTTGACAATTTGAGATTTTTTTTTTTTTGATGTCTCTTAGTAAGTAAATTTAATAGCAGAATATATTTTTAATATTATCCATTCATGCATATGTATTCATAAACGTAAACAGCAAAATTTCACAGATTGCCGCTAACGAATGTTTTGTTATGTATTTATCTATCTATTTTCTATTTTATTAGTATGTACTATTATTCTGTATTCGTTTTATTATTATGTGCCTACAATTGCATGCATTTATTAAAAACAACAAGTTACAAGTTGCCTCTGATTAAAATTTTAATGCCATATTGAAAATAAAACACAAATTCTTAATTTTTGTTGATGAAAATGATATATTTTTATATAGAGGCATAATCTTATAAAAAACATATCTGTGAAACCATCTGTTAGTCCAAATACTGTGATAAATAACACTGTATCTAAATTATGTGACAAATAACACTGCTACTGTATGATATGAGCAAAAACCAGTTGATATTTAAATTCTGATAAAAATATACATAATTTAAAACATTTTATTAAAGAAACTCGCTTGGCATAATAATAAACATGGCAGGAATCTGATTCATAATGCAAAAATTAATTCCACAATACATGAAACTTTAATGTTGTTAATTTGAAACAAGATACTACATATCGTTCTATAATGCAGTGAATCTCATTCTTTGTAATATTTTGGCCATGATAAAAGGATGTCATGTCCAGATAAAAGAATAAGGAACCGCCACCAAACTATTATGCCGCCTCCTGTTCTATAAAATTGTATCTCATTCGGATAAAACAACCTGTTTAGTATGCATAAGGGCAAGCGGAGTTAGAAGGATGACTTAATCTGCTGTTTCATAAATAATAACCTGTAAGGTAATGTTTATTCGCTGCAAACTCGTCAAGCAACTTCAGTCCAATTTGTAACTGGGGACAAAGATTGAAGGGAATATTATGGTGATCTACAT